>VXBO01001262.1:827405-869436 GCA_013400135.1 Rhinoptilus africanus | reverse complement strand
CCCCCCGGGCCCCGTCCCGCAGTGGCGACCCTGGCGTGGGGGAGATGTGCCTCCCTCTGCGCGGAGGGGGCTGGCTGTCTCCAGCGCCGCGGGCCGGATGGCGAGCCAGGCTGCCGCAGCTCGCCCTCTCGCTGCTCCCCGGCTCTTCGGTGGCGAGAGAGAGCTGTTTCGCTTAAATTTGGCAAAGCATAAAACGTAACTCTCAGGCGGTGCCTGGGAGATAACCCGGCTTTCTTTTGCTATCCCGGACAAGGCAAGTGATTCGTTCGGTGAGGATTATTACAGCCGGCTGCGAAAGATGCTATGTCAGCGCGTCCCTGGAGTAACTTTAATGATGGATAAAATGCTTGATGTTTCGGAGGGGTCACCGGGTGTAGCGGTTTCTAAAGGGCTCCCTTATTCAAGTCACTGGGTTACCTTCACTTGCCCAGCGCCAGCCGCAGGCCAAGCACCGTCTCATGAGTTAAAGTTCTCCCGGCTCTCCGGAGATGCCTTAGGGGAACCAAAAATAGTTGGTGAGGGGCCTGACCCCCCCGGGGAGGTGCAGGCATCTCCCAGGGAGGTGCGGGGAGCACTCTACGGAAGTGCTGCCTGGGGTTTTTTGTAAAGTTGTGTATTCCTTATATTAAAACTTCTTCTCGCAATGCGAGCATGTGTTTTGGTCTCACATGACCTCCCACATGCTTCCTCGTTGTAAAGAGCAGCTAGTAAGATAATCTCACTGGACTGGCATAGACCGAAGCCCTATCTTTTAACTGTGTTATTTCCTATACTTAACTGAACAACCGCTGTGTAAATTAGTGTACCTTTTTAGGTCTGCATACAGCCTTAAGTAAGGGAAGCAGCATTTTAGTGGTCTTTTATATCTTTGTGGCCTAACTAATCAGTAGCTCCAGTAATTTCATTACTGAAATCAGTAATAAAATTAATTCCATGAGAACTAGAGGAAACAGCCCCATTTCCAGAAAGCTGATACCTGAAGGGTGAGACTGTCCCAGAAAGGCTGACCTCATGGTTGTCATCTCACTGACGTAAACACAAACTCGTCAAATTTATGCCAACTAAATGCATTTCTTACTATTGCCATGGTCCTGTTTTTCTGTAGTAGTTGGTTCAAAACACAGCTTGTAAAACACTGCTTAAGCGTGCTTACAAAATGAGGATCTAGTGCTCAGGCAAATTAAGTATTTGGCTAATATGCATCTATTTTTATTTTTATTTTTTATAATGAGCATTGGAAAATGTAAAAGCGGCCCTAGCACTACCGTACCTACGCATAACTCCTTTGTGGATGCCATCTCAAACTGCTTGTGCTGGCTTGTTGCTATTAACGGGAGCATGGGTTGTTAGCTCTGTGTGACCTTAACTGAGGTGGTTTCGTGGTGTCCCGCTCTGCCTGAATGTGCCAAGTACAAAACCGAGTGACCTTTGGCCTCCTCAAAAGCTAGTGGGACAAAGCGGCCAGTTCGCAGCTCACCAGCGAGCGAAGGTACTCCTGTTACACTAAGAAAAACTTTCCAGTGTGAAATTTTATATCCAGGTGTGTAAAAAGTTGAGGTAAGCTTTTTTTTTTTTTCCAAATTCTGAGAAGCCGAAATATCTTAAGCTTGAATTACGGAGCAGTTTCTGATGTACCCAGGACCAGGTCTCACTGGCCTAATTCAGAGGAGCCTCAGCTCACGTAGGGTGTTTTAATGAGGCTACCTTTACAAATATAGCTGGTCTTGGCAAAATTCCCCTTTCAGTCAGATTTGCGGTGCTAATAAAATCTTTACCGTTATCCCCATCCCAGTTCAGCATGTTTGGGGAACTGGAGGACGTCAGGGGCTGCCCACGGGAGCCCCATCCCAGCATCCAGCACAAGTGGGGAGATGCTCGTGGGGAGTCTGTGTGAAGGTGCCAATCCAGCAATTTCATCCTTTTAGCTGCTTCGTCAGAGAGCACACTGACAAGCCCGTCTTCCCAGAACTATGCATAACACAGAGCTTACTTTAAAGCTTAAATATTTATAGTAAAGAGCAGAAAAGACATGAGTTGATGGTGCCTTCTCCGTGTTGAGGGAACAGCGTGGTGCATCTGGTACACGCCTGCTGCTTGCAGAGACTTCTGTACCGCTCACACTCTTTGCTGCTCAAAGTCGGGATTTCTATGCCAGCATACATCAGGGCTTTTATTTCTAATTCTGTCACCCCCAAATAATTTTTACTGTAAAACACTGGCCTTATAGTATCATTTTATCAAAACTTGGCAGCGCGTGATCGCTGTGGCATCTAAGCAGTTCACAGCCTTCAGCGTGTTCATACTCCCTGCTCTGGACAGAGTACAAAGGCACAATCTACAGATCTCACTGCGGGGGGAAGAGGAGTGAGGGGGTAAAAGGAGGTTCAGACAGTGAGCTGCTCCGAATCCATGCAGGAAGGCTGTAATGGAGCATAAGTTAAAGCCCTTCTGATTTCTAGCTGGTGCACAGCAGGCTTGTCGGCCTGAAGTACTGAGTGCCAGCCTGTGGGTCTCTTTAACTTGCGTGGTTACATATTTAGCAACTTGTGACAGACTTCTCTTTGGCAGGGGAGCTGCAAGCTTTTGAGTTCATGGCATCCAGTACTCATTTCTAGCTTGCTTCTTCACAACACACAGAGGATCACGTGTAGTAACTATAGCGATGACATAATGCCTCGCATCTTTGTGAGTTTAAAGTAGGTTGAGAATAAACCTATTACAATCCCATTTTTTTCCCAAGTTATATGTAGTCGGGAAAAATGACACTAGGGGTTCACAAACTTTGCTCTATAGGCTGACAGACTGTCCCCCCTCTTTGTGTGTGTGTGTGAATTCAGGCAGGAGCTTCTCCGGCTGAAAATACTGAGGCCCTGGTTCAGCAGAAAATAGCCAGTACAGCTGCTGGGCAGTGGGGGCTCTCGCAACCCGTTTGGGTTTGCAGCTGTGGGCGCAGACTTCCACACCAGGGAAGCGGGTGGGAATTCGGTGTCGGTGGTGTCTGAGGACATTCCTCCAGCAATTCCTCCCAGAGGTGAAGCCGGCAGCTCCTTTTAGCCTTGCTGCTGTGCATAGCCAGGCACGGAGACTGGGTGGGCTTGGAGGGGGTCCTGGTTTCCCCAGGAAGATGAGAACTGCGGAACCTATCTGCATCGCCTGGAATTGGGAGCATCAGTGCACTGAAGTGTAAACGCGAGGTGCTTGTGATACTGATGCTTGGATGCCTTTGGCTTTGCAGCAGCCTCCCTTGCTCTGGGAAGCTAACAGCATGTCAGTCGTGCTCCTCATTGAGCAGGGGTAACGTGGCAAAATCAGCCTGGGAAGAGAAGCATGGCATCATCAGGTTTCTGTTAACTTCACTTTTGATTTTGCGTAATACAGAAAATAATACTGCCAACTCTCATGATATTAAAACTTTTGGAGAAATGTTTGTAAGAGCTAATGAAGAGGTGCGCTGTGTGTCCCCTTGCCACGTCCCAAATGATCGGGATAAGCAAGAGGAGACATGGGAGTTACCTTTTGGGGATTTTGCTCCATACTGAAGGCTGCTGCTTAAAATGATAGTCAGGGCCCATCCTCCTCTCCATCCCTTTTGCTGCGGGGTTTTCATTCATGGTGTGGTCCAGTATGTGCTGACCACACACTGGTGGAAGCCTTGCTCTGCTCCTGCATCTTTGCTGTGAAGGAAGGACTGTCAGGACCTGGAGGGAGGATGCAGGGGGGGCGGGGGGGATGCAGGGGCAGAGCCTGTGCTGCTCCTGCTGCCCCGGGAAGAGATGCTGAGGCATAACGTGTTTGGTTTGGCACCAAACCAGCATCTGGGCAGTTCAGAGCCTGGTACAGAAGAAGCAGAGTGAATCTTACTATGGTGCAGTGCCTAATAATAACATTTATATCCCTCAGCATCACTTACTGTTGTGATGATACTAGCCTGGCCTGGTTGGACAAAGCTGAGGTAAACTGTGTTCCTTGGCTTTCCACTTTTATTTCTCTGCCTTAAAGGCCCTAATACGCGTAGGGCAAGCCGTAGGTCTCATACAATAAAGCTCACGGTGCCTTCTACACTGTCACCAAAACAGTAGCCACAAAACACCTTAAGCACAAGAGCAGAACAAACCACTTCGTGATTCTTCTCAGTTCAGATACTGAAGGCTACTCTGGTTGTAGCTGCAGTCATTTTAATTCAGACACACTGATTTTTTGGTTGTGACGGAGGCCCTGATGTTAAAAGCAATTTTATATTAAAGTTGGTCGGGCTGCTGAAGTGCGTAAAGCTAACTCAAATATTAGCAAGATCGCTGCCTGCGTTAAGGCCAGGTGTAGAAACAAATGGTGATAACTGTGAACGTGCCTGTGGGAAAGGGAGGGGTAGAGGTGCGGTTATTGAAATGGATGCTCACCAAACTTGCAGTGGTTGCTATAAATAAAAGAAGAAATAGCAGTAATCCTTGTACTCCTTGCTGGCTATTTGTCTTGGCTTTGGTAGGTAGCCCTGGTCTAGCAGGCACCATGTCGGTATCCTACTGAAAGCAGAGGCGGCTGCTGGTCATTGTGGCCACTCTGTTGTGAATTAGAGGTGTCCCTCCTCAGACCACGTTGCTGCTGCCGAGTTGCCCCCAGCGGGCAGCCGTGTTGCCAGCGCGAGCCTGGCACACGCGGGCACCATCTGGCACAAGGCGAAGCCTGACGCCCTTTACGGCAGAGTTGTAAACACCGAAACCTACAGCGTCATTTTGGCAGATCTGAAAATGAAATGTTAGCAATTAACGTCCTGTCCCCTTTCCATTCCCCCCCACCCCGGCCTGCGCCTCCCTCCTCCCACATGCGTTTTCCTCTCGCTCCTTTTCCATGTTCCCGGCTGGGCTGGGAAGCTGTGAGCTCCCTCGCTCCTGGGCTGTGTGCTGGGCTGTGAATAGCTGCTCTCTGCTTCAGGACATTGCCAGCCACGCAGATGTAATGGCTCTGCAGCACCAGATGGATGTGTGCAGATAAAATTAAAACAAACCTAGATTCTCCCTCTGAAATCTCAGTTTTTCAAGGCAAAATAAGGAGGTGAAGTGCCTTACGACCTTTGTGCTGACAGTTTCCTAGACAAATGTTTAAGCAAAGGCAGGTTTTCCCTTTAAAAGGAAAGGGACTCTTACCTTCAGATCGGCTTTTAAAAATGGCCTTCCAACAATAATATTCCCAGTGCAAAGCTTACATTCAAACGCCTCTTTGTGAGCTGTGACTCACACTTGGAAAGTGTCGTATCTTTCCTAGAAAAGTAGGTAAGTATTGTTATCGGGGAGTCTCAGGATGGGAGATGCTGCTCCAAGTTCACTAAATATACGTGGCAAGCTCAAGATAGTTATGTTTCATTTTCAGAGCGTCAAAAGCCCCCCCAGCACTTCTGAATAGCAGCGTTGAGTTATGCTAAAATCAAACATAAGGCATATGTTAGAAAATGTAGATCCAGAGTGTCTTCACCGAATTAACAGCAAGTTAATGGCAGACCAAAGTAAGGAACCCAAAGTAAACCAAGTTTGAAAGGTTCTCTGAAACTTCAAGTTTTGATAGGTGAAAAGCACGTTTTTATGAAGATGACTGAACTAGAGAGACTCTTGCTAAACACTGATTATGTGGTCAAGTAAAAATCCCTTTTTCCTGGGTTAAGTCAGTAGATATCCTTTTAGTTTGCGGCAGAGTTCTCTATGAATTTTACTCCCTTATCATTTCTTCGAGGTACGGTGACATCTGTCAATGCTATCCAAACATCACTAGCTAAAAAGGCAACACAGACTACAAGCAATAATTATTGCTTTTCCAACACGATGCTATTGCATGTCCTCTTACTTTCTGACTTCATTTTAAGAAGGGGCATGCACCCATCCTCATTTGACTTTCACATACTCTACGGTTGTACTGTGGGAGGCAAGAGGGAGGGAGTGGGACAACTGGGCAAGGTGGCATGAGCTGGCAGAGTTTTTCTCCACTGGGAGTTTTTGGGAGGTCCATAGTCAGACTTCTTGATTGAAATCTGTTGCCTTTGCAAAGAGCTCTTTATATTTTAGTAAAGTATAAAAAATGCACTATTTTTCACTTACAGCCTAACTTCTGATTCATCCTCCAAACTACATCTTAAACTAAATATAACTTAGACTAGAGCACTGCCTCTGTAGTGCAGCCCTACAATGCAGAAGGACAGAGAGTATAAATTCGTGTTTGATCCTCACTCTGTGATCCACACACCCTATTGCCGATTTCGGTAGCTTTGCTCCAGTTCCTTTATTGAGAACACATGGACAAAGCAGACGTAAAACTTACTTCAGCAATACCGAGGTCTTGTCAGTCCCAGGCATTCAAAACGATGAGTCAGCCATTCCTCTCCACAGACACCGCTACCTAAAAACCCTTGGAAATCAAAATGGTTTGAGACTTTTTTCTTCTGCCCTTTGCTGGATGTGGGTTTTCTTGAAGCCTTTGGGCTTCACGTATTCAAGTTTTCTCTATATCTGTGGGGGACTAGAAATTTATCTTTCATTTAAAGGTAAAAAGGATGTGATTTTTCTTTGTATGATCACGAGACTCCAGGAACCTGGGCTTTAAGAGGCAATATAAAGCACACTGATTCCAAATCCTGCAGTTCCATTGTGAATTACAAAACCCAGCATTACTAAAATGGATGCACGGGGACAGAGCTTCAGGACTTTTTTTTTTTTAAACCTCCAAATTAGCAGTTACACTTCTAACAAAACTGCCCTTCCTCTAATTACAAAAAATGCAGAATGAGGGCAGAGAGAAGGGGACTTGTATCTTCTTACCACTCCGTTCTGTGGTTTTATAAGCAGTCTATTGGTAGGGACTGGTGACTGGATGATTTGTGTTAAGAAAAACGTGTCTGAACGCTACACGGCACTTTCAGCAGTTCTGAAGAGGTTGTGTCATTTGACGCGTCAGCGGCTACTGTCCTCAGTACTGCCCTCAGTTCTGCCCCGTGCGGCACCCATGGTGTGGCACGCGTGCCATAATTCTTTGCGATGGCCGGCACTCGCTGGTGTGTGTATAAAAACGCAGGTGGCAGCATTATTCTCTAGAGCAAAGGAACATCTATCAGCGTCCTAGGTGAGCTTATTGCTCCAGATGAATAAAACCGCGAAGGAAAGCGCCGCAGGCAGCTTGCACTCTATATTAGATGTAGTCGTGAATGCTAAAACATCATGTGTAGGACTTAATGCTCGTTCCTTGTTGGTCTGATTTCCAGTTGGGAAGGAGTGGCGGAGTCAATAAGGGATGGATGCCCAGCGTGACCTGGGCTGCATCTTTAGTTAAGACTAACACATAGGCCAGCCACGGGCAGTGAGAAAAAGAAAACTTAAGAAAGAAAAACCGTAGGCAGTTTTTCAACTGCCTTAACATCTGCTGCAGTGAAATCGCCGAGTGTTTTACCACCTTCTTCAGTGGAAGCTGTTACCCCTGACAAATTGGGACCTGACTTAAAACAAAGTGCAGAAGACTCTTGTGGACTCCTTCCATTCCAGAAACTCTTTCACCGTGATGTGTTTGTTCAATGTGCCCATGATGGCACCGCTACTCTGGCACTTTGTCTTCTGAGAAGTTGCGTGATGGTAATTAATCTTGAGGAGACAGCATGAAGGCTTTGTCTTCTTATCTTACAAAGCTGTTGCTCTGCACTGGACTGAAGAACGTCCTTTCAGGGTTTATTTGTAAAAAGTGAAAGGGAATGGGACACCTAACGGATCAGTCATTCTTGCCTGGGCAGGATTTATATAGTTAGTAAATGAAAAGACATGTCTGATACAGTGTGGATAACTGTATTAAACCATCTCTATTACACAGTCCATTTTCCATTTGAGGACAGATTTGTTGACGGTCATTTTCTTCTGTAAAAATAAAGTTTAAGAACCCGTCTTTCCCAAGAGCAGGTTCTGCAGAGGATCTGACCAGGTCCCCTGTGCCAAGGTGAATTTTATTTTTTTTTCCTTTGATTGCCCATATCTGAAAGAATGGAAAGTCCTGATTGTTTGTGGCTGCCGTCACCAAAACCGGGGTGAATTCCTTTCTCGGATAAAGTGGAAATCCTGTGTGGGAAGAGCGCTGTTCATAAGGTCACTGATGGGAAAGGAACCAGCACGGGAACACACCACAGCCTTGTGATTTCTGGTGGGTAGGGAGTGAAAGGGCCTGCCCACGGCAGCTCCTCTGCCACTTCTTAGCAGCTCCATGGTGGCTAAGCCGCTGGTAGAAAGTGTTTAAGTGAAACAGTTAATTCCGTGTTCTGTTGTCACAAACGCTAAAATAGTAAGTCTTATAGAGAAAATTCAGGGACTTCTACTTTTAGAAAACCACAAAGAAGCCAGCAAGTTGAAGTTGCTGTGGCGATGGACAGGAGAGAGGGAGCGTTCTGTTGAGACTGTCTAGGCAAGTAGTTTAGCATCACCACATAGAGGATGCAGGATTTGGAGAGTATTTAATCCCACATTAAGACTGGGATCACTTCTGATCACTTAACAGCAAGTTTTTGTATAATTAAAAGGAATATTCTGTCCTTCTTGTCTCTAATGCTCTAAAATCCATTTTCCTAGGCTCCATTTTCCACCTAGCTATTTCTCTGTATGCAGAAAAGCTTTTCTGACATGTAAGCAGCTGCATAAGTCCTCAAATATGCCAGAAGGAAAGTTTTGTCAAAAAAAAAAATCATAATTCACAAACCCTGGGCTTCTTCAATGTATAATTCATACTGCCTTTGAACAGTCCCCCTCACAGGAATTTAGAGATGGATTTAGATCAGCTGACTTCATTTTTAGAATACAATGGAAGAGCACTTACCCTGCATCCTTGTAGCCTTTTCTATAAATTAAAAATAGATGCTGGGCCCAAATTGGCAGCTTTTTGTGCTCCCTGGGAAACCTGCATGAACCAGCCACAACAGGACGATTGGGCTTTCCGTAGCAATGCAGGCTGTATCCCCCAGAAGCCTGTGAAGGGACAGGGGGTCTGCGGTGCACTTTTTCCCTGCAGCCAGGGAATAATCACCACATCTTGTTTTGCACATTCAGGAGCCAGCGGCTACAGATGTAGGCGACTGAAAAATCAAACGTGGTGGTTGGCGTTAGAGGGGCTTGGGTTGCAGAACTGGACAAGCGGCCGTTTTACGGCAATGCCGTGTCAGCCCAAATTGCCACCTGCCAAACGGTCCTGCATTAGTGGTGCCTTGCGAGCGGTGGTGCCAGGAAGGCGGTGTCCTGGGGACTCTCTACCCTCCTTCCCTGCAGAGGGTTACGGCCTTTTAGC
Source organism: Rhinoptilus africanus (assembly GCA_013400135.1). NCBI lineage: Eukaryota > Metazoa > Chordata > Aves > Charadriiformes > Glareolidae > Rhinoptilus > Rhinoptilus africanus. The sequence goes on along the minus strand of VXBO01001262.1, from coordinate 860,145 downwards.
CAGGGAAGCACTTTGTGCTTGGCATGGGGCAGCAGAGACCACTTCCCTCTCTCTCCTGTAGACTCAGAAACCACAGGGTGATTCAGCGGGGTGAAGCCCGTTTCCTGGTGCGCTTCTGCAGCAGCCACTTGCTCACGGAGGCGTCGCCTGGCGCTTAACGGCAAAGCTGCACATCAGCCTTTTAATTCCAAATAGTCTGGGGGAGACGGCTGTATGTGTCCACTGGGGTAACGATGAGCTGGTACTAAGTCCCTGAGGCGCGCGTTAGATCCAACAGTTACAGTTCACTTGATGTGTTTTCCGAAAATTACCGTGGGCCTTCTGAAATGGAAATTTATTTTCAGGCAGGAAAACTGAAAAATGCAGTCTTGAAGGATAGCTTTGAAATGCACTTCAAAAACTAAAGCCTGGCGATTCATACCGAGAGAGACTTTTGACTACCATTACCCAGCCCTACTGTGAAATGGGTTACAACTCGGACTTCTAGCTGGGATTTTGCTCTGCAGAAGCCAGCTAGTTCCTTCCCTGTGTGTGCCTCACTGCGACCCTTTGAGCAGCAGCAGTCGTTACCCTTCACTGCATGAAGGTTGGATTCCTCCAGCAACTCTGCCCGATGTCTATTTTTGGCTTCCCCTCTAAAAACAGATGGCTGGGAGCGAGAACCTCCTCTTGCGATTGCTGGTGTAAGCTGTGAAAGCAACAGATGGTTGCTAACACAGAGATCACAAACCTAGAATTGTTGAGCTGCGGTTTTGATTCCAGCGGGGCAAGCTTTATTTTGTTCCCCCCCCCATCCACTTTATACTTTCTCAGAACAGAAATAGGCTTACCCTGTTGTTTATAAGAGTCTGTCAGTATGACGTCACTGGAGATGTATCATTAGCATTTCTTTCCTAAGCTGCAAAACACATAGAATCACCGAGCTGGGATTAAAACTGAAGCATGACACACCTTGCTCTGGGCCCCAGCCACTAACGTTAATGATGTTCCACAATTCAGTTTCTCCTATTTGCTTAAAGATGCCAGCCCTCATATTCACAAGGAAAAAAAAAACCTAAAATCAAATAAACAGATCTAGGTAAACATCTTCTTTGCTGCTTGTAACAGCAGATGTGAGAGGTATGGATTTCCCCAAAGGTCTTGGCCAAGGCGTGGGAAGGTATTGACTCCAAAGGTGATTCTTCTAATTGCCTTTCATCTCTCCAAATTGGATAGAGAGACCCTAATACCATTCCAGAGGGGAAAGAGGCCTGTGGTCTCACATGACGGAGAGAGGGGTAAGCACCTCTGTCCCCATCGCTTTAACTCGGGCAGGGAGAAGTGTGATACCATAAAACAGGGGAGCCACAGGGGCTCTAGCACTATGGGATCTCCATATGCCTGCACCTCTTACTTCACTTTTCTAATAAATACAAGGAAATAATGCTCTTTTTGGGTCAAGAAGGTTGTCCAGAAATTACTGGTCTTCACTTTTGTCTTAGTTTATTTTTTTTAAAAAATATCCCACTGCACGTAAGCGATGTACATCAAAGGCTTTTGGAGTGCTTTGCAAAGACTAATGCATTATTAAGCTAGCAAAGCCCTACGGGGCACCTTAACAGATGGGAAGATGCAAGTACAGAGAGCATAATAATTTGCTCAGGGCTACTTAATTGTGTCAGCGGCAGAGTTAGGAATACAGTTTGTGTGTTTTTAACTCTGTCTCTCAGCTGATATCCATGGAATTGGGCAAAAGTATTAGTTCAGGATCAGTTGTACAACTTGAAGTACAGCACTGCATTCTGCTTTTATCCTGAGCAAACCCTTCAAATGAAGACGAATATAATGCGGCAGAATTGCAATACCGTTCTGCTGTCTGCATACAAGAAGTTTCTCAAGACCTCTGTTTTTGAGCAGGTAAATGGCAGGAAAAGAAATAGCCAAATTTTGGACATGTTAAAACACATCCACCTGAACTTCCAAAATACAGTGAAAATCTGTGATTGAGTATTTAAGTACAAGGCCGCAGAAAATCTCAGAGGCAGATTATTAGGGAATGTAACAGGAAAAAAGAGACCTAAAGAAGAGATTTTAAGGAGCTAAGATAGAGGCAATGCTACACTTACCTACAGAATATCAAAACTAGGATGAAATGAAGAAGTATGAATTTCCATTCTCCCCTCTTGAAAACATAACAAACCCCCCGAGTAGTCCTTCCCAGTTTGTAGCCGAGAAGTGAAGTCAAGTGATTAGTTCCTCCGTCTCATCTCCTTTGCCATGTCTCTTCTCTATTGGCAGCTCTCCTGGGTTTCCACACAGATACTAGGTAAAGGATGGACGGTTCTCCTGCAATGTAGTATCTTTTATAGGGATCACAGCTCCATATAACATTAATTAGGCCAACATACTTGCATCCAATTCGTTTAAAGGTATTACAGCTGTCATATTTTCAGCAAGTTTATCTATCTGTATTCATCTGCTTCAGCAAACAATTTTGTTTTGAAGTCCAGAGTTACGTTGGAGAATGAGACGTTTCACTATTATAGCCCACGGTTTTTGAGACTTGTACGGCATATTTTGATCCTTAGTGGCTTTCTTGCCCATCTTATTCATGTTCCTAAAATATTCCAGTTAAATTGTTTAAATATTTTTAATGCCTAAATATACATGCAGTGCCTCCCCCAATTAGATTGGAAGTCTAATTGCTGTACAGTGTGGTATATACGTGCATTCAAATGGGAATTTATGTTGACTGGCTAGTATAATTAGATTTTGCCATTGCATTGAATTTTAGAATAAACCACATTTATTTCCCTTACACTAGATTCAGGAAATAAATTATAGTTGAAGCAACCAGATTTTTCCAGGCTTTTCAAATATTCAGTCTAAATTCATTTGGTATTTCAGATTCTTCTACCAGGCGGGGCAGGTATTTAGGCCAGATACATCAGAGGAGGTTTTCAGGTTTGATTGCTGTTTCTGAGGGGTAGCGTTTAAGCCAGGGGGTCTCTTCGTAGGACCCAGGACCAGTGTAATCACGAGGCTTTATTAGAATTACCTGCTATTATTAGTATCAATACCAACCTAATTTTCGTAGCACAGACAATGTTCAAATGTAACGGGGCTTTGAGATCAGAAAACGATTAGTATTTGCTATGAATAAAAGGTCCGTCTGTAATTTGAAGGGGATTAACTAAGAGGTATTTTAAGGTCAAAGGGCTAACAGTAATTTCTGGTGACAATGAAATGTTTTCTCCATTCCAGTATTTAATGCAGGCAGTACTCTAGTTAGAGTAACCCAGGTGTGAGATTTTTAGAAAATGTTGAGTGTAGTGAAGGCAACTCTTTGATAGTAGGAATAAATTATGACTTTAAACTAATTTTTTTTTTAATTTTTAAAGAAAACCTTTTCAGTAATACCCAGCATATGATTTAGTGGAGCTGAATTTGAGAGCAACTGACGGATCTGCCTGCGTGTTCTTGCATACAGATTTTGTACTCCAGGGACCAGTGTAATTTGCAGTTGGGAAGCTTCTTTTAGGATTTTGATCTCCACCCTAGAAAACAGAGTGGCAACCCTGAGCAGGATATAACTACATTCAGTAGCAGACGTGAAACATAAAATGCTTAAAAAAAGGATTGAATGCTAAATACTTTCAAGTTGCTGTTGTGATTTTTTTAAAGTTATTTCTGCCTTCTATGATGAACATCCACAGATGTGGAAAAGACATGGTTACCAGTGTTTGTTTTTTTTTTTTAAATGGGATAGAAGCCTGAGAGTAGCAGGGAAACAACTGATCTTCATGAAGGCCTGTCAAATGTTGTATTTTCACAGTAGTTTCCGTTACTGCAGTTGTGAAATTGGGAGCCCGTGTTTACTGAGCTGAGCATGCTCTAAGTTATCGACAAAACTGTAGAGTACACAAGACTGGCAGTACTGGCAGTAGAGTGTGCAGTCAAAATGGCACATGAGAATACTGATTACAAATGAGGATATTGTGTAAATAGACCCTGAAGAGTATTGGCCAATTTGTGTCCTTCCTTGCTAGTGCAGAATCTACTCCGGTGCTTGTTCCCATATGTCTTTTCTCCATTTCCTGATGAGGGTAATGGCCCTATTCCCATAGCCGTTAACTTCCAAATGAAAAGGTGCAGAAACTGTTCTGAGGAAGTTCTCACATGTTTTCTGAAATTCTAGTGATGCCACCTTTAAAACTTAACAACTAATCAATGAAGGGCTTTTTTGAGGGTGCACCCATAGGTTAGTAATCTGGTAATGTGACAGTTGCCAAGGAAACGAAAATTTAATTTTCTGGCTCGTTTCAAACATGGAGTTGAATTACATTTCTGTCTCTACATTTAATGAACAAATCGTTCCAGTATTTGTGAGATTTAATTAAGATGGGGAGCTTGCATGGGGAAGAGGGAGGCTGCTGCAGCAGCCACAATAAACTGGTGTTTATTGTGGAAGAGAAGGTCTAAAACCAGCATTCTCTGCTGTCTCTGCAATGCCTGGGCTCAGTCCTTCTTATCTATGTTAAAAAAAGAAACAAAAAAAGCCTGAGGTAGGAATGGGAAGGCACTGGTTCACTGCCATAGACCAAAGGAAGCCTTGCAGAGAGAAGCTGGGGCGTGTTCCCTCCTGCTCTGAGCTAAAAAATATGGCAAAATCCACTTTCTTTCTCTATTGCTAGAGGGACTCCGTCTTACAGTAGGAACAATGCTCAAGGTACCTCTGTTGCTAGGGTATTGTATGCCCTGGCAGCAGGACTGGTGGCTTTAAATGCTATGACTGTAAATGACACAAATAATAATCTTTTCACACTACCTCTTCCCCTTCCCCAGTCCAATAAAAAAAAAAAGGGCATTAATGTTCCCCTGAGAGTGTTCTTGATCTTTAATTTCTGTTCCTTCCCACTCTTTGCTGAGCTTGCATATAGAAAAAAGAGTCTGGATGAGAGAGGTCCCTTTTGATCCTTATTTCGTCTGCCCCAATCATTAGCAACAGGGCAGTGAGGTTTCTAAGAGACAGAAAGACAATTCTAAGTACGGACTTAAATATCACCCCTACATATGTTCCAAAATAGAACACTGAAGTGTGTTAAGTAGCCTAAATATAGCCTAGCTTTGTGTAACCTGGATGGCTCTACAGCAGTCGCACCTGCTTACTCTCTTTGCTCAAACACATGCTAAACTTTGACGTGCAAGTATGCTGGAACCATAAGCTTTTCTTTTTTAAGTTAAAACTTTTTAAAGGGTAGTCTTCCGTATATTCTCGTACAGAAGTAAGTTTCTATCAGTATTAACGCGCAGGGTTTTTTATATTTATACTTGCCTATAATTACCCTCATATGCAGGTTTTGCTCTACCAGGCACGCTAACTAACCTGGAATAGTTGTAAACATTCAGAAAGTTTGCTTCAACAAAATATGAAGAGCTTCTGAATGTAACTGTTGAAATTAAGAAAGTACAAGCAACAATTTAATATTGCAGATAACAGAATTTTTCTTTCTCAGGAAGACTATGATCGTCTGAGACCTTTATCTTATCCTATGACCGATGTCTTCCTTATCTGCTTCTCAGTGGTAAATCCTGCTTCATTTCAAAATGTGAAGGAAGAGTGGGTACCGGAGTTGAAGGAATATGCACCTAATGTTCCCTTTTTACTAGTGGGAACACAGGTATATCTGGTTCTGTTCTACTTTATTTAAACTATTCAGATGATTGAATGGTGTCTTTTCTTTGGGCTGGCAGTTCGGGCCTGACAGGACCTGAGCAGCATCTCCTTCTGGCTTTGGAGGAACAAACCGAGAAGCAGCAGAAGAACCTAGATCTGTGGTGTTCTGTGGAGCAGCCTCCATTTTGTTAAAATATATAGATTGTAAACTGGGTGGCATAATTGGCTGCATCTCTCTCTGTGACTTTCTACAAAGTCCTGGGACTTAAGGAATAAAATTGTTCATGCCCATGCTGCTGGGTCTGCAACTATTGGTCACATCCAGTACTTGCTGAAGCGAAGGAGCAAGGGGAGAAGCGAAAACATTTCCTCTTGCTTCTTGTGAGCAGTGGACTGGGCTTCAATTACAAAGTGACCCACATGTTGGCATTATATGTAGGTTAATCTTTCTGCCACTGTTGGATTACTTTCTGGTATTCTGAGATGATCAAATCTAACTGAAGGACTGAATTACAGGATAAAAAGTTTGTTCCTTCTGCATTAAAGGTAGTAGTTCACAGCTTAAATTTCCAGGGCTTTTGGATCAGGAAGGGTCCACAATCTGAATCATGACGACTCCATTTTTAGACATGTAATACTCCATTAAATAAGTCTGCTTTAAAAAGAGGGTATCACATAGTCTGCTGACTTTTGTTTAGAAAAAGCATTCCAACGTGACTGCAATTTTTCTTACCAGATTGATCTCCGTGATGACCCGAAAACTCTGGCAAGACTGAATGATATGAAAGAGAAGCCCACATCTGTGGAGCAAGGACAGAAATTGGCAAAAGAGGTAAACTGGATACTCCTAAATGAAACCAAGTAGCAAAGAAGCAAAAAAGCCTATTTCCAAATGACTTTCTCTTCCTTTACTACTTTGCCCAATTCCTTTACCAGTCAAACACATGAAGCCTTATGACTGGTTACCAGTTAACAATATTTACTGACACTGTTGAATACAGCTAACAAGCAGACCTGTGTAATAACACTTCCCTGTTAGTAATAGTTCTGACTTTCTGTGTAGACACTCATAAAAAATACATAAGCATTAGTCAGAGAGAATTAAAATCACGAGAGTGGTTGAAGCTGGAAGGGACCTCTCCTGCTCAAGCAAAATGTTGGAAGCATCTTTAAGAAATTATTTGAGAATGCTATACTACCATTTTAACACACTGTGTGGATAATGCTTATCGGGACACTTACTTATAGAGGCTTATTTTTGAAACGTAAATTGGTCATGTAATTCTGTAATTCTTTTCTGCTGTTTAATTACCAAAAATACCTTAGGACCCCACTGCCAATCCAAGGAGCTTATTTAACATACTTCCTTCATAAACCAAACCAACTTGAATATGTTCCAGATCTTTGGCCAAAAGAAAAATCTTCTGTTCTGCTGGGGGAAACACATTCAGATAACTTTTCTAGATCACAGCCAAATATTGTGGTGTCACTATAGGAAAAAAAAAAAAAAAAAGCAGAAGTGCACAGATAGATAGAAGTGAACAGTTGAAATATATTGCTATTGAATTTACTTATTTTCTTGACAGATAGGAGCCTACTGCTACGTGGAGTGTTCAGCTTTGACACAGAAAGGACTGAAGACGGTTTTTGATGAAGCTATTATAGCCATTCTAACTCCAAAGAAACACACAGTGAAGAAGAGAATAGGCTCAAGATGCATAAACTGCTGTTTGATCACATGAGATACATTTGACAATGGCCAGGCTTACTGTGAAATTCTACTGAATTTAAACACAATGCATTAAGTACGCAGCGAACTTGTTACAGGTTTGAAAGCTAAAACTACGATTCTGCCTTCTACAACGAGTGAAATCCAGAGGAATAAAATCAATGTCAGCGAACTGGTAATAAGAAGCCACCACATCTGTTACAAATATTTTATTCAGACTGGAAGGTACAATCTCTCAGGGTTACATAGTCTAGAGGAAGCAAAAACTGCACCGTGCTGAAACAGCATCTATGCGATTTTATTGAGTGGAGATGCTTGGTCTGAAATACTCTAAATGAATTCGGATAGTCTTCTGCTTTGACTATACATATATATATATCTCTTATAAAAACAACAACTTTTGCACAGTCTGTATGGAATCTGCACAAAGAAATACCTTGTCTCTCTGCTCCAGTTATCTGCTTTTGTATGTAAGCTGCTTCCGGTTCCAGTGTATCCACAGAGGTGCAATAATCAGACCAGCCGTATAGCCAAAGGTAGCTCCGAGGGAACAGGAGATGGGCCACACCTGAGGGCAGAACACAAGGTAAAAGCAGACCATGAGGAAAACGTTTGCCGTTTTTTGTACTTCGCGAGCACAAATTCTCAGTGTAATCTAGGTACTGAAGGACAGTACGGTCTTACTCTAAAGCTTGACGTGCTTTCCTAAAAATGCCAAAAGTGTAACAATCATCTTCATGAACACTAAATGCTGTTGTACAGTTTTTAATTAACATGCATTAAAATGTAACCAGGCTTCTGGCTACTGTAGACTTTAGTTTGATATTCCCAAAACTACACAAAAACCTCACAAGTATTTATATCCCCCGAAGTGTTCAGCTAACCTAACTTGCCGTTCCGCGGCACACGTTTGGAAAGCTGCAGATTTCTTGGCAATGTCTCCTTCTAATTTCTGATGGCATTCTGAAACTTTTAGAGGTGTGTGTATAAATGAACTAATATTCAAATAAGGCCAGAGCCTGAGATGGACTGAGGGTTTTTCTTTCTTTTGGTCTTGAAAAGTAGGCAAAGGGATGAATTTCCCTCTGGCTAGCAGCAGGGAGGGAACATAAATTTGGAAACTGACTGAACATCTTGCACCCAGTTCAGCAAACACGTAGTAAGCCAGTTACGTTAAAGAGAGCTTTAATTATAAGGTCTATTTCCTAGTACAGGAACAGGGAACTGATTTAATAAAGCTGACTCACTTTCACAAACTGTCTAGTACCGAGCAAAGAAGTAATGGGATTCTCCACCCGCCCCCCGCCTTTTTATTTTTAAATTGATATTGATTTGCAGGGAGGAGGGGCCAAAGCAAAACTTAACCAGTCTGCCCTTATCCTTAGATGTAGCTTGTGTTACCAATCAACTACATACTGAATTTGATGAAACTCTCAACTAACTTGGTGATTAAGAATTATTATTTACCGCAGAATAAACCGAATTCCCATCCCTCTTCAAAATTCTCCTTCGCATATTTTTTTTTGCAAGGACAATTCTGCACTTCCTGCTGTACAGTGCATGTTCCTGAAGCAAGTACAGACTGCACACTCCTATTTTTTTCATTTTTAAATTAAGGAGGATATTTCCACCTTCTATAGTACTTGAGACTGAGAAATGCACTAGACAGTAAAGAAACTATACACATTTCAGCGTCCAGCCTTCTATTCCACTTCATTTTGACTTGCAATTCACGAATATCAAATTAACTTACTCTTAATGGTACTGGTTCCTCCTTTCACTCTTTTCTCTAGCTCTGATTCTTCTCTTGACTTCGTTATCACTTGGAGAAATATCCTTATTCACATCCTTTGATCATAAGAATTTTAACTAGAAATAAGAGTAACGTATTTTGTCCTCTGCTGTTTCATCTTCACAATCTCCTCAGCTGTTTCGTCTTCACATTCCTTAGCATTTGCAGTTTTATATATTATTTGGAGGTCTTAAGGAGTGTAGCAAAGATGACTATAAACAAGGTGCCTTAGGTACTCTTTATTGACCTTGTTTCATTCTTACATTTCTGGATATTCTGTCTCTGCTACTTGTTTTTTGTTGTGGAATATTTTGGCTGTTGCCTCTCAAACCAAAGAGTTGCTTGTTTTCATTCATTTAACAGTGGTATTGTAGATCTTCTATAAAAAGCCTTGCAATGCTTTGGCATGGTAAGATATGTATATTTAAACCTCAAATGAGTTTGTGGCCTTGGCTAAACTTATGCTTCAGGTTGATCTTTTCAACTTTTAAATGAAATGTAATCAAGTTATTTCTAGTATTTTGCAGGCTATTTCACATGTCTAAAGGACAAAACAATAAAAAGAAAAAAAGTCCCTGCAACCCCTGCTGCTCACTCTGTAAAGTTCCGTTGGAACAGGAGTTGTACCTTCTTATCCACTGATGAAGCCAAATACCATTCTAATATCCACAAAACTATGGGCAGAGGCTTCGTAACTTGGTCGTCTTTTCGCATCAAATTCTCTCAGGCATCAATGATCCTTCACTAAATTTTACCTACATTAGGTGAATCTGTAGTTGCCTGTTTGCTTTTCAGAAGTATAAGTAAATGTTGGACTCTTGAATTTTTCATGTGCCCTTTAGTATAGGGTCAATATCCCTGACGACCCATTGACCCTATAATCTTTTGGTATTGTGTGTATAGGGGGCAATTGCTGCTACGATTAAAAGGATCTCTGATGATTGTTGTAGCTTCTTTTACCTGACTGAACTGCAATTTGGAATGTGTTTTTTTAATAGTTATGTAACTTGTAATTTTAATTATGCCTGCCTTCCAAAACATTCGATTTCTTTTTTAAAATCAGTGTTACCTCACAGAAGTTTCAGGCTGTCTCACTTAATACATGACTCTCTGACATCTGAAATCCAACCCTCACCCGTGGCAGCTGGCTAAGACAGGGGGCAAAGGGAAGAAATCACACAATACTCCATCTCACTGACTGTGAGCGAGACACAAAAGCAGCACCACCTCATCCCTTCTAGTGGCACAGAACAGAAGGGTACTAAGCCAGGTACTAATTTTTTATTATGCTGGCCAGATGGCCTAAAGTAGTTCTGAATGCATTTTGATTGGCCTTTTCAAAACTCCCCAAGCACAGAAGTTAAAAGCTTGGACTTAAGAGCATTGCTGTCCTTATGCTATTTTCTCTAACCCTCAAGGCAGGGCAAAAAAAGCGCTAACAAACAGGTAAGGATACTAGTTTTACTCTTGACTACGGGCCTGTAGGCTACATGTAGCCAGATGCAACTATGGGCTGCAATTTATCAAAGACAGACTAAGACATAGCTCTTTAGCACATCAACTGCACTAAACAGCCCTTGCACGTGCTTTTTGTCCGTCTATGAAAGTGGGTTTCTTTATTTTGTATTAGCTGCTGGCCTTGTATTTCTGAGACCCAATCTGTTTCTGCTGGACCTTTTTAAGTGAATTACTTGATCCGTCTGCTTTTGCCCTGTCTTTCATACTATCTCTTAAACTTGGTTTAGCTTCCCTAACTTGGTACAAACCGCCTCTAAGGGATAAAAATCTAAGCAGCTAATATCCATCTGCCTGTTGTAAGAGATTCCATTCCGCTTGTTGAAAGCATGCAATTTTAATACACTCCTCTCCTCCCCTGAGAATTATTCAGCTCAGTTTCTTATACTTTATGCCCCCTTCTGCCGTGAGGAAGCTGACACATCCCACTCCAGTACTGATGTCATGTCTAGGCTGGGTTAGCAGCAGGGGAATAAGATGTTAGGCAACATCGCCTAACTGCACTTTTTTTGAAGGGGAAGAAGGTTGATCTGTGTGGGGAGCACAGGAGACAGGACAAAACATTCTTCAGGAAACTGTCATGAAATGCTTTGTCTGTCCCAGCAGCTGGGAAGCAGCAGTTACCATCCTCACAGCCTAATACAAGAAGAGTCGGCAATTTTAGCAACCTGTATGTGATTACTACGAAACTGAACAGCAGCTTGGCAAAAACAAATCCCCACCTATATGCTTAACAAGCGTAAAAATTGCATTTTAAGGGGCAGAGCATGAGCCAGTGGTTAATGCAAAACAATTATGACTTGTGCTATTTGTTTAAATTTTCTTTTAGCCTTTCCATCTGGCAGCAGTGATAGGATTTAACAGAGATTCCTTTAGGCTTGCTAAATAGACACTGCAGAGCTGCAAGGCTTCTAGTATATATTAGGACTCATTTTAAGAATAAGGACTCAAAATAGGAATCGCCAACCTTTCAGAACACAAACAAGCTAGTTTCCTCTGCGCTCTTTAGAGCACCTGTGACCTGACGTGAGAATGCTTAGCACACTGCATGGAAAGCAGAGCGTGTTGCAGGATCCCAGCAAGGTGTCTAGCTCTGCTGTACTGTGCATGGAGTTAAATCAGAATTCTGACTGCATGACAGTTTCGTCATCTCTTACAAGTCCGTAACTTGCATCCCATGCAATGGAATTACATAGACATCGATAAGGACAGAAAGGACAGATTCTCACAGGCCAGAGCAGCAACACCCTAGTAAGGTTTTTAAAGATACTACAAAGCAAGCATCTGACTGCTGGAACTTTAATTATACAAATGCAAATACAGAAGGGCAATCTACTGTACTTACCCCCCCCCCAGCCCCCTTTTTTTTTTTTTAGCAAACTGGTCCCACTGTCTAGATGAGTGCTTTTCTCATATTCCTAAACTCAACTTTTTGTATGCTTACTATTTCAAAAGATCCATTTCTGGCTGTCAATTAGAAAGCTATGTAAAAATTCTTGTTTGATTTTAAAACTGAATAAATGAGCACAATTACTTTCCCTCCCTGTTTCTATCATGCCTTAAATTCCTGGTTGTTTAGTCTGTACTGTCATAAAAATTTGAGTACATGCCTTGAATCTATTTTGGTTGCATGCACATGTTAACTATAAGTGTCTTATCACGTTGTACAGAATGTGTGTGTTGACAAGCACATGCTGAGGAGAAGAAAGTGTGAGGGTTTTTTTCTGGCTGGCATTTGTAACTAGAAGTTGGTTTTGTGGATTTGTGTTCTAAAGTTAGAGCGAGCATAACTGCCTTTGATCTCACCATTAAGGTTTACATTAAGAAAACCTATCATTAAATAAACATTGATAACCACACTGAAGTGGAACAAGCTTCTACCTCTGTTTAAAATCTCAAACACTCGATGTTATCCCTTCTACTCACATAAAGCAACTTCTTTTACAACAAAACTTTCAGAGTACATAGTAGATCCAAAAGCACATACAAAAAGGAAACTCTGAGCTGTGTTAAGAGTAACAAAGTAGTGTGAAAGTTTATAGTCCTATATCAGTTTACTTGAGCATCCACCAAAAACTGTACCCAAGAATCTCCATATTGTTTTTCGGGTTACAAATGTCTCAGAGTTACCTAGACTAGTATTTACAGTCACATTGGCTAAATTACATGGCGGTCAGTCAAATCATTTGAGTTATTTATATCAGCACTACCTATTAGGCTTGCAGTATCCAATATAAAGTGGGAATAGATGAATTTAGCTTTTATCTAATGATATGAAAACATTCTAGGCAGAATTTTGTTTCAAAGTCACTTTTTATCATTAGTAACAGGTACTATAGATCAAACTAAAGCTACAAGATGGATGGGTGGCCATACACACAGTAAACCCAGGAACATGTTTTAAAAGTCCGTTATTAAAACATGCAATAAACCCAGGAACTTCACAATTTCCAAAATTCAGTTGCTGTCAGTGATGAATGGGGTGGCTGGAATACTAGTTCCACTGCATATAAACCGTGCTGGTAAGGTTTTTTTGTTTAATTATACCATCTCGTTCTGCAGCTAAATGACCTCAGGCTCAGCAGAGAAAGGATGTGTCACAACGTGTCTATTTACACCTAAAAAACACCCTTCTGTTTCACTGGTGGTGTGTTTTAAAGTGCCACTTCTCAGATGACACATAAAGCTAGGATCATAATCACATGCTGTTACTAGAAGTACACCATCAACCTGAAACAGGTAATCTGAAAAAAAATCAAACAACTGTAACAAAGGAGTTATTTTCTAGCTCTTTGCTAGAACTGTCCTAACTGTAACCCTTACGTACCCACTGTGCAGAGGGCTAGAGGCAACTAGAGATGCACGTACAACTCTTTAAGCCTTTTGAATATCATCTAGAACTGCCTTATTTAAATGATCATAATTAAGCATTGAAAAGTATTTTAAAAATTGTTTAAGAATTAGATAGTAATGTCAGAACTCTGAGAACACTGGCAAAAATATTCTACCAGTCTGACACTTGTAATAAACTGAAACATGTTTTGCAGAGTAAGTCTGGCAAAGTTTGGGGCTTTTTTTTGTGTTTTGGTTTGCCTTTTTTTTTCCTTTAAAAAAAAGCACAGAAATGTACCTACTGTAGGGACAGACTTGCATTCCTGTAAGGGAATCTTTATCTGTGTCTGAGACAGGCTTAATTCTGCAGACCTATAACCAGGAACAGCCTTAGAGTAGCCCTCCCTGACCAACTGTTTGGCCTAAGTTGCAAAATAAATTTTTCTGAAAAATAGCAGAGGGGCAATAGGCATAGCCAAATTATGTTAAAAACTACTTTAAGAACAACAACAGAATAATGAAAAATAATCAATCATCAGATGCCAACTGACTTTCTGCAATATATATTTCCAAGAGAAATGCTTTATCTATTTTTCATTTCCAATCTGAAGCATTATCTGAATAATTAATGTAATTTTATTTCAAAAAATTATTCTCTTCCTATTAAATAATATTTACTTAGCATAAAAAGTGGTTGTATGCTAAAAAAATGCATTTTACATTATTATTTTTAAATGTAGACAGGCCAACTAATCTGAATATCCCCTGTATGCAATATTTTACAAACATGAACGTGGAAAATAAAGTGAAGATTTTCTGAGACATCTGTATTTATCTCGGTTTTGTTGCATGTCACAAGAGGTATGTGTAAAGAAGCAATGTGTTTTCTTTGGTTTATGAATGACTCAAGATGAAGTGGCATTTTGGTTTTAGCCATTAGCACATGAACTCCTGATGATGAATTTCATACCAAGATTGCTCCAAGGAAGTCTGAAGTGCTTTAAAGTAAAAACAAATTCTACTGAAACAAGACATATTGACATCTGATTTTCTGATCAGTAAAGACATAGGTAAGGGTACTACAAACTTCTCAGCTTCTACTAACATATCTCAACCATGACGTAAAGGGATGGCTACCATATAGCTTTTCAGTTCTTCTATTAAGATTGCAGGAAACGATGCTAGTCCCAGTACAGACAGCTAAGGACTGGGAAATAGATTAGCAAAATGTTACCCTGAAGTGGCTCTCAATTGCTTTTTTCTTTTAAGGGCACGTAGCAGCAACAAAGTGACACCAGAAGAACTGACATACCTATCAGTGTAGCAACTCAGACAACAGATGACTTACAGAAAAGTACAGGCAGCTTTATTCAATACTCTACTGGAATTCCAGCATCCTTAGTATTCTCTCTCTCTCTTTTTTAAACCTCCTGTTTGCTTCAGGTGAGTGACTACAGGCCACTTTCATTTGAAGCCATTTCTATGGAGAAAACCGACTTCACAAAAGTGGCTTTACATACTCTACTCTCTGAAGTGGACTACAGTCAATTTAAAAGTAGACTGCAGACACTCAGAAAGTGTCTACAGTTTAAAAGTGTAGACACTAGATTTGTTAACTGCTAAATCCTGACCAAGTGGAAAAATACATCAATTCAAGACACAGTGCTTAACTATTAAATTGTTCTAACAGCACTAAATGAATAGCAATAGCATCTTTTATTCCAAACTCATACTACATTTCTGCATCTGATGGATGTCAGATGTTTTTGCCAAATTTTGACATTTCAAAGAAACAAACAGAGCACAAGGGCAGCAGCAACCCTTTGGTTTGCTTTATCACGCGATATTTCTCACCTATTGTTGACCAAGCCAATTCTTGTAGTACCAATTTCACCCTGTCTACAACACTCCTTAAACAATGAATTGTCTGAAGCTAAAGGTACAAGTGCAGCTGCGTTTCCATAACACGTCATTACATCAGAAATGCTAACCATAACTAATAGAAACATCAGAACCAGATGTTGCAACAAGCAGGCTGTTGTCCAAAATGATAATACCGCTTTTGTCTTGCCCAGTAATTAAGATTTAAACCACATTTTCTGTTCTAGAGCATAACCATTTCCACTACAGATTTTTTAAAAAATAATTGTTTACAACAAAAAGTCTAAAATACAAGACAGAAAACAATCACTAATGAAACCTGTTCTTATCTCAAAAGTTGGTCTTGAGTCCAAAGACTAAGCTATTCTGTTTGAGTCCCTTTTCAGATCTGGGAAGAGTAAATCCAAAACTGTAATCCTGCTTTTAGGCTAATATAAGAAACAGCTGATGTCAAAAGCATGACAGCTTAATACTTTATTCATGCAGATGCCAAAAAGTAATTTGGTTTTGACTGGGCTCTGATTACTTTCAAGCCTACATTAAGACCTACAGGATTTTTTTTTCAGACCTTGTTTGGATTTATCTGTAGGTGTTCCCGAAAGCATACCAGCTGGATGAGGTTCTACACAAAACACTAACAGTCCATACCTTTTGGGGAGGATTATTTTTTAATTATTATTTTTAAGATAAATAACCTCTTTCTGCAACTGCATTACGTACAGGCATTTTTTATGTTCAGTAAGACACTGGTTAGATCAGCCACTCAGGAGACAGGCAATCTACACTAAAGATTTTCTTCCCAAATGAAGCCGATCTGCAACAACATCAAAATCCTTTGAGGGCCGTTCTTCTTTCCCCTGCCTTAGGCTGAAGACAACACAGAAAGCACCTCTCCACTTTCACTGTTACAGTGAAAGAATCTACCGTGAGTTTCTGCACTTGCAAGAGGGAACAGTCTCTCAAGAAGGGTTTTGTTGGTAGTGCCCTGTGAGCTTCCGAAGAACAACAGAAACGCCTTGGGCTCTGAATATTTTTGAGACAGTGATGCAGAGCTACTGCGTGCAACTTGATACGAGTGTTGTCGAATCCGTACTACTCAGTGGGCACAGAAAGACAAGACCTAGGTCAACTGTTGCATGAAGTTCTGTGTTTCCAGAGAACCCGATCCATATATATCTCAGCTTGGCTGAACTGGAAAGCAATGCTTCCTGGGCAACTAGTGAAAACCCATGATCACCTTCACAAAAATATTATATCAATAGGCGACTGAAAACTTCGGACAGTTGTGAACAGGATCTCTAACAAGCTACTTTAAAGAGGTTCGTTTCTGCCTTGAAGATTTGGTACCATTTTGGTGCTTTACTGTGTTGCTTTGCTGAGATAATTTGACTTTAAAATCTACATTATATTTAAAAAATAGCTTCTTCCCTTTCCCTTTAAACAGCACATCTTAAAAAAACAGCACTTAAAACATTCAAAGTTTTCAAAGACCGTTGAAGTGGCAGCCTGCAGGACTGATAAGCAAACTTCTCTACAGCTGCTCTTAAATAGCTCAGATGATGATTAAAGTAACAATGAAGCAGTTCAGACTCAAAGTGGAAAGCAAGATTTCTTTCTCCAGCCCACTGTTTTAAACCCTACAAGGTAGAAGGTAGAAAAACAGGGATAGAGAAAAATGACGGGAACTTAAGGGAAAGAACACAGCAGCAAATGCTCTCGATCTAGGCACAGGAAAATTGCTTTGATGCAGGAACAGATAGTCAGAAGCTCTCCCCTGGCAACTCTGGTATCAGGAGTATGTCAGAAATGAGGGTGGAGATGGTGAAGGAAAAGGGAAATGCAGGTTTACAGTTTCTGCTGCCACCTAAATTCTCTGGGGAGCATTCATGCCCAGAAATAGTTAGTGAAAGTTACAGTATTTGAAGTTTCTGCAAATGCTTTGCTGCTCTGAGGAGTCAGATAATATCTTTTTAGATGTGTAAGTATAGATTCTAGAGCTTAACTTTTGTCAGTCATATTTCACTTTTATTGACTTGGAAGAGTTTTCAAACAGAAAAAGCTGCCAGCCCATTACTAAACTTCCATCTCCTACTATGGGAAGATGGGAGAATGGACAAATAAAGTAAAAAGTTAACTGTATTTAAAGTATCTGTCTTAATCTACTAGTGCCTTTGCTTTGTTAAGCAGAACCTCCTGACAATTATTAAGTTTTCCTTAAATCATTGGTGCACAAAAGGTGACATTTTTATACATGGCATATTAGCAAAGTCTGAGATTTTGTTCACGTGTGTGCGCACCTGCATGTATCTGCATCTGCCTTAAAGAGATAAGATTAGTCATATGTCGGGGTGGGATTCATTTGTCTAAAGGTCTGTGTCCAGTACGATTTGAGGTGTTCCACTATTCTGTCTAGTCTCCAGCTACTGCCCTGAAAGGCACTGAGTCTCCTTTAGGTCCTGTGCCATACCCAGCAGTCCCACATGAGTTCCTTGGATGCATCAGATGGCACTCGATATTATGTTTAGGTTACTGAATATAATCCAAAATACATGTACATGGACTTAATCTAATCCTAAATGCTGACAAATGTTTTCTGCAATTATTATTCATGCACAGAACTGTTTCCATCCCAGAGGACTAAGTTCTATACTTGCAACCCTTAAGAGTAGCTCACTTACAGCGAGCGAAGAGGAGACAGACAGTATTTTGGATTTTTTTGACAAATGTGAATAAAGCACAGAAATGGACACCATGTCATTATATGCTACATAAATACAGGTTTTCATTAACAATTCTAGATGGAGTCAAAGCCCAGATGACAGTGAAGACATTGTGATAAATCTTGACTGCAAGAATGGGGATAAAATAAAACCTGCCAGATATGACACGCCATTTTAAAATCCCATTAGACCAAGAAAAAAAGTGCTTGCCTGTCATTGGAAGAGGAAGGTGAATAGGACTTCAGAGGGTCAGAGACTGCATTTCAACAAATCCCTTGATTTTTGGGTGATACTCCCATCCATCAAGAATTAACTAGTGCCAACGCACACCTACGTCAGATTGACAGTAAAACACCTTGCAAGCATAGAACCAAGTGTTTTTAGGGAAGAAAACCTGATTTTTTTACTTCAAGTATTAACCTACTCCTCTACTATTATTTTTGAACTAGAAATTTTCATATCTCATTACACTGGTGTAAAGAAAGGCTGGTGACATAAAAGCAGGCTGTTGGTTACTAACAGAAGACAAATTTCCATTGCAGATCCAAGCCACAATGTCTCTACAATATCAGAAAGAAAAGTGTGTCGCCTGTTGTACTGATTTCTGGAAGAAACCTTTGAAACCATCTGCTTAAGAACATGCCTGGCAGATACTACTCAGCTGAGAGCGTACGAGTTTGGTAACTTGAGGAAAGAAAATACCCACTGAGGACATTAGGAAAAAGTGTTACTAGTGTCATAATTTTCTGGCAGTTGCAGATTTCAGTTATATTTAATGGAATTATTTCTCCATGGCAGGAAAAGTATTAAGAAATCAGCACGGATTTTTGAATTTATAAAGACAGAATCCAGAATGCCAGCTTCACATTTTTTATTGTACAACTACAAAGCTAATGCTTGCCTTCCTTTGAAATCAGAAGGTAAGTTCTTAGTATAGTGCTCTGGCCACACCATTTCCACAAATCAATCTAAATCCATTTAAAATGCATTCTTTTAAGTGCTTTCATGGAAGATAGAGGGGAACTAAAACACTAGGAAAGCATCTTTCCTCCCCTACCCATAAACAATAAAAGATACCAGACTGAAGGCAGACAAACTTGGAGCCGTCTTCATCATTTCACATTTCTCCTCCTGCTTGTCTACCTTCTTCATATCAAAATCCTTACTGCTCTATTTCATGATAAAATTTGCATGCAAAAGACACTCATAAATCTATAACAAAGAGCCTACTAAAGAGGGAGGTAATATTTCTGCATTTTACACCCTCATAGTGTAAGCATAGATGCTTCCAACGACTTTTAAGATGTTGGGCATAACCCTGTAGGAACAGCATATGAGCAAGTCCAGTTTCAAGCGTACAGTTTCAGAGCAATTTTGTATAGTGGGCAAACACAGAAAATTAGCATTTTTATATTTATGATAAAGGTGCAGATACTAACCTGCCAAGGTCGATCCCAATCGAGAGGAATAGGAAATGCTCCAAACCAAGCTCCTAGTATACTGCCTATGGTAGTAATCTGTAGACTGCTTTCCCAGATGGACGTAGCTCTGTGAAAACAGTGTGTTACAAGAGTTCAACAGCAATAGAAGTTACCGTGCCAGAATGTTAGACCCAATTTCTCCCAAGATTTTTGAGACTACAAAAATCAATATATTTGATAAATAGCATGCAGGTTTCTCCTAAGAGGTACATACTGTAGGTAAAATGTAAGTTGCATATTTTAGTTATAATCACAATCTTCTATACCACACATGCAGGAGATTTTTTTCCCCTTGAAATGTTTACTGCAAAAGCTAATTTATTTTACCCGTAAATACTCCTATTGCACTTGAAACCCTGTTTGACTGAGGAAGTTAAAATATCACAATGATACTGTGTGCATTGCAGGGAAACACAGATATGAAAGGGTAGCGAAGGATAGTATAGAAGAGCGCAAGCACAGTCGCAAAGTACTCTATGGTGGAGTCATGTTGTTATTATTTTATGACGACAATTTAATATTTAAAATAGCGGTCCACTATATTGATATTCTAAAGTAAACTTCCGTGAATTGAAAAGAAACAGGGTGAATAAACGTAACCTGCATGTTGCAGCCCATCAGCAACATTGCATCCAAGTTCAAGTACACTGTCTGCCCAATAACTTTTATTGCATGCTAAAGAATTCTTTCATCACCAATCATGGCACATACACCATAACAGATGTTAATGACTGCAGTTCTCAGCTCATAGCCTTCTACTATTGACTTCAAAAGTTTTGGCAAAGATGGGTTTCCATTTAATAGATAAGCACTTCGCTGTCCATCACCAGTTTACCAAGTGATTGCTTTTCTCAAGCCATGAACATTTGAGTATTTGGTACCAATTATGAAACAATAGCAGAAGTCCAAAACACAGCAGGGCACAGTTCTGAGACAGGAGAACTGGGTTCAAATCCCTGCTCCAAATCAGCAAAGTGAGAGGAATGGAATCTTAAAGTTTACTATACCTCAGATAATAAACACAAACCGAGCTTTAACAAACAGAAGAAAAGAAATGGGTATTTTTATAGCTAGAAGACTAGCTGGATAGTAAACTCCCAACTTCATGTGTGCCTTTTAACTGCAGACATGATGAAAGCTTTAACCCTTGTTTTGAAGAGCCTAACATTTCTGACTTTACTTCTGAGTACACATAACTCACTGCTGTGGTTGATATTGACCAAAGGGCTCACAAGTGTAAGGCAAACATTTTTTATTGTTTGCAAAATAAAGGTCATAAAGATTATAATAGTTACAGTGCAACGTTGACATTTTGAGCAGGAACAGAAACTGTTTCTTCTAAAATAACCCCACCCCTCTAACTTACAACACTTGTTTTCAACTCACAATCCTACTGGCTTGAGAGTTCTTTTTAAGGAGAAAGGCCACGATTTAACGAGAAAACTTTAGGAGTCTGCACATAGAAAATTTTTTTCAGAAGCCGAATAACTGAGCAGAGAGCTGTTCGGCAGGATGGGAAAGAGAACATTCACTACAGCCTTAAAGCAGTGAAAGGGCCAGCAGAATATACGAAGGACTGACTGAGGTACATTTATAGCCCAAAAGACATCTTATCTGGTAAATCTACACACATACTGCTGTGCCATATGGAGATGTCAGACTGCGTCCAAAAGCAAAACAACAGAATTAGCAAGGCACAGACCCAAGTGAAAAACAGCCATTGGTAGTTTGGCAACCATTTGAGCTGTTAATTCAACCGCTCTGCAGTACAGACACTGGCTACTCAAATACAACCCCATTTGTCCTCCAACATTATCCTGCAGGAACACCACTTTGATTATTCTCTTTTCTACATGGCACGTCACCTATCAGGATTTTTGCAGGTATTCTTTAACCCATTAACCCATCACATCCTTTGCATGAAGATAATGACTGCAGCAACATTTATAAACTTTGAATTTTATAGGTTTCTTAATTTTTTAAACTATGAATAAAATAGTTATTCATAAAATATTTTATGTAGTAAAACTATTCTGCAGGCAAAACACGCAACATTCAAGATGATAAATTACCACCAGTGGCACAAAGGTCTTTTAAAGATTAAAGTAATTATTTAATCCCTTTAAATAATACATTAAATCCTGTTTTAAATAATGTCTTAATTAAGAGGTTAGTTAACATAAAAGAATTTACAAAGACAGCCCTTGGACAGACAAGATCTTGAATTCTGTGCTATGGCAGGACTGAAATACAAAGCAGCACACCTCTTTGATGATGCCCACCCTTACAAAGAGTATTTCCAAGTCCTTAAGAGTATGCAGTTCACAAACAAGTGATGAAACAGGCAAAATAAAAAACGGAAGGAGCCCTAAAGTTATAGTTTTATACTATTTTTGACAAGCTCCAAGTGAAATGTATTCCCTACCCAGGTGACATAACTGCTATTATACCAGAAAATTCAACGCAATTACTCAGACTAGCAATTTGAAATTAACAGTCTCCAAAAAGATCAATAAAAATCAGCAACTGAAAGATGATTTCTTAAAGGCTTTTATGCAGGATTGAAAAGAGCCCTATTTACATCTTGCTTAATCAGAAGTGAAGTTTTTCAGATGTAGCTTACTTTTATCACACATTTTACATGCACATAGACTATAAATATGTGGGTAAGAACAAATAGTTCAGATTTCTTAAACTAGTTAAAAAAAATATATCTATTTGGTCCATCAAATTGACATTTCCAATTCAAAGGTGTGCTCAGTTTGAAAACGTGGAGCATGTGCAATTTTCTGTCTGAGCTACAATTGTTTTATGCATACAAAAAAAAATTCCACAACCAAACATCACCTCCTCTCCACCCCACCAACAACCCAAACTTTGTACTATAAACAATAAACTTGCAGTGTCACAGAATACAAGTTATCATGTGACAGCACATATAATATACCTCCTAGAGGCATAGGCACTTTAAAGACTGATCTTGTAATAAACTTATTGGAACGGTTTTTACTTGCATAGAATCCTAGAATCATGCAGGTTGGAAAAGACCCTTGGGATCATCGAGTCCAACCATCAACCCCACTCTGCAAAGTTCTCCCCTACACCATATCCCCCAACACCACATCTAAATGACAAACACATCCAGGGATGGTGACTCCACCACCTCCCTGGGCAGCCTATTCCAGTGTCTGACCACTCTTTCTGTTAAAATTTTTTTCCTAACGCCCAGTCTAAAACTACCCTGTTGCAGCTTGAAGCCTTTCCCTCTCGTGCCCTCCCTCTAGCAGTGACTGCACATCCAAGTGCCGCAAGTGGAAATGGAGAAAGCTAAGTATCTCCGCAATAAAAATGAACGCTTTGCAAGACTATTCTAAAATATTTAAGTCGGACTGACCCAGTTTTACCATAGCTATCGTGATGCAATAGATTACATACAAGTTACTTGAATGTAACTTTATGAATAGTACTATGACAAAACATTACGTGCATCAGTATTTTCACACTAGATCATCTAAAACATAGCAAAAAGTCATCTAGAGCAATAGCTAGGTAATTAATATCTGTTACTTATTTACATTTGCTATATCAAGATAAACTTTCTTTTTCTAGATATCTCTTTCTGCAAAGACAATAGCACAAGCAGACTTTCATCTTATAAATATTGCATGGGTAAGCAAGAATAACAAAAATAAACTCCAGTGGTTACTTAAGTCTAAATTGTATTCAGATATTTTAAAAACAAATTCTTTTTTCATACTAAACTGTACTCTAAATCAGACTGTCTAGCCTGCTGTCCCAGTGCAATTCAGTTCGTTAAACTCTTCTTTCAAGGGCAAACAGCTTTGTTGATCTTACCTAACCATCCTTTTCCTCCATTCACAGTCCCATCTCATTCCACATGTTAAAGACAACATCCACATTCCACAAGTTAGAGACAACCTTTCAGTACATCATGCTTACGCCAATATGTCATACCTACACTCAGCTGACACCTAAGTGCAAGACGTTCCAACTCATTGATGAGGTCAAATGAAAAAAACACAGAATTATTTTTAAAAGAGCAGCTTGCTACAACCCATTAAAAAATTGCTACAATATTTCTTTGTAGTTTATTTTCATTCACAGGCTAGTCTAAATAAAGACCATTATTAGACATTTTATTCAGATTAATGTCACATGCCACTAGTAAGAAGTATGTACAAGTTGTCACAGTAAAATTGTCAAAACTAGACAACCCTGTTTCCTATGCAATAATTGTGCTGAAATAACATTAAGACCTACACTAGGAAAGAAAGAAATTGACAGGTATTCAAAATCTAACCTGGCGCAAAGACAGACTGTTGGACAAACATCTGTATTCAACTACCATTTCCAGTTTCCAAACCCCCAAAGATGACTGAGTGAATTGTCAGTGATTTGTTTTGGCTAAATAACTCCACGCTTTTATTGAAGTCTTGCAAAGTGTCATTTCCACTACTCTATTCCACCCTTCCACTGTAAATAAAAAACCAAGCATAACTAACTTGAATAAGGATCCAAGATAATTTTCGTTAAGCTGAGAACCATGAAACTACTATAAAAAGTCTACTTTTGTCCTCCTCTGGAGAAGTTCAAACCAAAAGTAACTCCACAGGTCAGCAGTGTTATACAGCTTTTCACTTCCTTTAGAGATGAAACTTCACCCTTATGGATATTAAAAAGGAATGTATGATAACAGGTTATTATTAAACGTCAAGCATACGCAGGGCTTCTTTATGTTTCAGCATCCCCATCTTTCAAAAATCCTGTTATTTAGCGAGTGAGAGAGGCAGAAGAGGTAAAATAGTTCTGAAAAATACATTATCCTTGACACATGCTAATGTCATGGCTGTCATTAAGGTGAAAGTCAGCTAGAAAGGCTCATTTTACTTTAAATGTACTCTTGAAAAAGATTAATGCTTGAAGACTCCAACACTGAAAAAAGCTTTCTTTGAAATTTGAAAAATAGAATGGGTAAACATTACATACTTATGACCACAGTAGATTATATATAATTTTCACCATTATATTCAAGTTAAAAGTACTGTTAAAATAGTGTTTGTTTTGGCTTGTTATTCCTACTTTAAAAGTTGTGTTTACAAAGGTACTATTGGATCAGGTGCAATAGTTTCCCTTTACAGCTCAGTCTAAGGTGTCCTCTTTATTTGACAACCATCATACTGGATTGCACAATGGCTTTACACCAGCAAATTGCGTGTTTGAAACTTTACTTCCTTCAAACACATATAAAGTGAGATTTAGTGCCTGGACACCAAAAATAAAAACTTGTTTTTCTGAATCATCGTGTTCAAAGCAAATAATAGTTTTCTTTGTCAGAAAAGTTTTCATGAACTTGTAATTACAAATATGAAAAATGCCCATAATTCCAGAAGTTTTCCCTTCTTTACAAAAAAAATCCATTATACACTGGTTACATCAATTCTGTTTGTTTCTTTTCTGGGTAAAATCAGAAACTGCAGAATAGAACTTACCCATTTTTACTAAATACCCGTATCCATGCTTGTATGTTTGGCCCCAGTACACACAAGCATTGTAAAGTAGTAAAGGTAGACAGGAGAACCGCAAACAAAAACGTCTCAGTCACTGACCTACAAAGAAGGAATATTACAAAATTAAGTGAGGTAGTTACTAAGTTTTCCAAGAGTTCCAAGATTTAGGAAAACACTTCTGCCCCCCCCCCCGCCCCCCGGCCCTGTCAACTTGTGAAAGCACGCATGCTTTCTTAAACCTCAAAGAATAAGCTATTTTCTTCTTACTCTGTAGAATAGTATTCTGGTAACTGTTTGTTATCTCAAAAAAGACTGAAATGCAGGAATTACTTTAAATGCCTGACACTGGTAACATTTTAAAAAAACACAGAAGTACCTCACATAGAACATTAGTTCTAAATTGAAGTACACTTGGATATTTACTTCATTATTCCATTTATTTTTCTAGTTTGATGTTGTGGAAGCAACCACAAAAATCAAACTACATGATGCCATTGTCAGAGAGTAACTTCGTATTTCTCTCAGAAATCAGGCTGCTTTGTGCCTCTCTTTTTTAACAATTCCTAAAAATTAAAACACTAATATCAAAAGGATGAAAGGTTCGCAAGATGTACGTTTTAGAATCTTATGGGGAAAATGACTAAATGAAACATAGAAAAATGTTTGTACCCATAATGTAAATATTAAAGTAAAAGGAGATGTTTGTAACTGTCTTGAACAACACACCTCCAAACAGAGAAATTGTAAGAGACAGCTTCTAAAAAACAAACAGGAACAAACTACAAACCCAAAACAGTCCCTCAAAAACCAAACCAGCCGCCCTTCTTCCCCCAGCCAGGAGCTTATCCTTTCATTTCCAATGTACCAGGAAATACACAAGTACTTATACCAATATCTGCAAGGAAGACTGACCCCTAAAACATTTAGGGAAAGACAGGGTCTTCTGACTTACTCTATGAGAGGTGCTCCATATAGAACAATAATCGCATGAAATAGTATGCAAGACATGAAAAAGTATATACAGCATTTTAGAAATCTGGATATCTAAAAAAGAGCAATAAAATATCAGAAAAACGTTTCAAAAGAAAAGAGAACGTAAGTAACATACATAGTCTGTATCTTATCACTAGCATTGTACTCCAGATAATTAATTTCAGTTATAGCACAGTATGATAATAGCATGGCATATTTCAAAACAGTTTTCACGATGTTTAATATTTTAAATAATTAATTAAAAATGATCACACTCCACCTAAAATTTTTTTCATTCGCCCCATTATAATAAACATACAAAAAATATAACTGGAAGTGACAAGATAAACAGAGATAATTTTATTGAATATTTTTACATTTCTGTTTTACATCTGAGTGTTATATCCTGTCCATTCATTAAAAGGCATCTTTCACAGAAAGTGAAAAAATATTTAAAAGCAAGAAAATACATATTACGGAAATAAAAAAGACATTAGGGATAAAATGTAACACTTGAAAGTACACGCAATAAAAACCGCTACATTTTGAACTCGGCATCTTAAATTCTAAATCCATTTGAGCAATGTTCATGACTTTCTATAAATTTACAAAACACACACAATTTTCTATGAATTTAAACAACAGTTTCTGGGTACTCACTATATCATATAGAAGTATAGCCACTTGATAAACAGTTCTGGTTAGGTCTGTTCTGATCAGGTCACCAATGGATATCCATACTTTCACTTGAACGCTTTTTTTGACTTATATTCCTTACACTAGGCTGGGATGAAATCTCACCTAGAACACGAAGCCTGCTTCATTTTTAAATCACAGATGGTTAAAATACTTGTTTTCCATAATGATTCTGTGTATTTCGCATCCCCCTCAGATAGCAAAACTAGACAGAAGCTTTGCATATGCATATACTGCTTTCAGGGATGTCTGCTTAAATGTTTGAGAATCACCATATCAGCGCACTAAATCTTGTCTGACCCTGCAGGTTTGGAGTACAAGACTATCCAGCTGACTTCAAAATGCTAGTGTATTCCCCCACTCCTGAACAAGTCATGTACTGCTTCAGATTCGCTCTGTTCAAACCTATTTCACTGGGATTTAGTGCTCCTGTTCAAATTGTACTACAAAAATTTCTCACAGATTTAGATTCTTTTGTGTGCAAACTCCGTCATTCAAGGATATGTAGCCATTTTAATACTTCTCCACATAGTTTTTTACAACTTACCAACTTTGTTGAAATTGTAATGGGTGAGTCTAAGTCTCAAATTCTAAAAATGATTTCCTCTTCCTTTAGTAGCAGAAATGATTACTTATTAGAAATTAGTTTCTTCCTAACACTCAAGGTCAGGCTTGGACTTTGAAACGAGTTCTGCAGCCATTCAATTTTGCCAATTTGTGCCACCATGCAAATTATTGGAAGACCAACAGCTGGGACTACAAACAACAATATATTGACAAGACAAGGGAAAGGCATAGAACTGCTCACCTGAACAGGTTATTTACAGGTAGAGAAAGTTTAACGTCACAAAAATGTTGAAGAACTTATTTCAAAAGGGGCTACACTCAGCTCATTCATGGAAAACAAGAATTTACCACCAAAAACTGTCATCTTCTTTCTTTCTCATTTGATTATTTCTGTGAAATAATTTGCTTCCCCTCTGTATTACCCTGTATCAATTTGAGAATGAAAATCTTACCTTGTGAGCAAACGAACTTCTCTTAGGAGTCAGATTTGGTCTAAGGATTGAGTGTAAGATTACATTAAGGGTACTAACGCAAATGGAACAAATACACAGCCACGTGAGGTGCGTTCCCAAAACTGTGAAACCTTTCCAGAAGAAAGCCGGAAGAACTGCTGTCAGGATAATTGAAAAAACACAGAGGAGGTTGGCAGCCAGGAGCCTTCTTATTTCTGCTTCTTTCATCGTGTTCCCTGTTCACCGGCCACCTGCAAGACACCAAATCGCGCCCCATTACTGAAAGGCAGCACAAACACCACAGGGTAAGGGGTTTTCCCTCCTCGCAACGCGCCAGGATGAACTCTGAGCTCAGTTTGGGACTGGAAGTTATTATTTGGGGGCAGAAGAACGTCACCCGCCTAAAAATAATCAACCCCGGACCCACGGACGCGGCAGCACGCCTGGTACCGAGCAGGCGGGCAGCCTCCCCTCGCCCCGGCGCCTCTCACGCCGCCCTTCCTCACAGGAGCAACCGCCTCAGCCCCCGCCACTCCTGGGCTTTCCCAGCCGCCCGGGCTGGACGCCTTCCTCACCGCTCCCTCTCCGCTCGGGAGGCGGCGGAGCGGCCTCCTGACAGGCGGCAGCCCTCAGGCCACGGCCGGCCACGGCCCGGCCCGGCAGCGTGACGGGCCCACCCGCCTCTTACCGCTGCCGCGGGGCCGCTCGGCGACGGAAACCGGCGGCGACCTGAGCGTCAGTTCCGGGGCGGGCCCGGAAGCGGCGGTGTGTTGTTGTGGTGGAGGTGGTGGCCGCCATGGTGTGCGAGAAGTGTGAGTGTGTGGGGGTCTGGGGCAGCGGCGGGGTGNTTAATATTGTATTAATATTGTATTGTATTATTATTATTAATATTGTATTATTTGTAAAACAAAAAATTGCTTATTGCAGTCTCTTTTCTGCTCCTTTCTCCCCTCTCCCGTTTTTATAATAGCCAAATCTAAACCTCTAAATAATGATCTCCAAATAAAACCAAAAACCACCCCAAGAAAACCCACAACCCCCCCAAAGCAACAACAAAAAACGCAAACGAAAAAACAACCACCCCAAAACCCCCCACGAAACAACCGAAAATCCAACTTCTGGTCTTGGTAAAATGAGAGGCTAGCTTAACAAAAGTAGGATATCTTGTGAATAAAAGGCAAAGAGGAAAAAATAAATTGAGTTGTAAAAGCAATTTAGAAAGTGTTTCTGAAGGCAAATCACGCTCATGGTTGTCTTTGTGCCTGCATGTATTCTTATGCACTCAGGTTAATTTCTCTAAAAGGGGTCTCTGGTTCAGTTGTGAACAGGCTTGATGCATTGGCTTAAGGTGAAACTGAAAAATGAAGCATATAATCATCATCCCTAGAAAGCAAGATATTGTACTGTGCCATACATAATATATAAAATACTTAGGAGTTATGCGTGAATGACTGCACTGAAATTCTGCTTATACCTGGAAGCTTTCTATCTCCCTTTCTATCTCTATTCATAATTAGTCTTCAGTACTGTTAAAAACACTTCAAAAATTCCTGAGGGGGAAAAAAAAATCGATTTCAAGGAAATTTGATGGAGAGCCTAAAGGATATAAAACTTTTACGAATCCTGTGATTTTTGAGTAGGTAAGCAAAAGGGCTTGTAATTTCTGGAGGGGGAAGAAAAGCAATGTGAACTCGGTTACATGGTTAATACCAAGGGAGTCCACATAGCAGACAGACATGGGGTGAACCAATTGTTAGATGCAGAGCTACAGCTAACCAGTAGTAAGTTCTGTTTATGAAGTGACTTTATTTGTTCTGTGAATGTGCACTGTGTCACTGAGTCAGTGATTTAGCAGCCTGCTGTAGGAGGCTTGCCTTTTCTAGCTGCTAGATGCTCACCAGATGGCTGCCTGTATCCCATATGGTAGAACCTTGCTCTCTTTCTTAAACTTATGGCTGATTTGGGTGGGCTTCGGGATTTTGTCTTTTGTCTGCTTGTGTATCCTTCCAGGTTGAATCTGCATTTCCTCATAAAATTCAGAACTCCTAAGTACTTTAAGTTCTAGTTGTGACCATCAAAGATGCGGTTGTGGCGTGTTTCTTGAATCCAATTCAGTCATATGGCTTAGTTCTTCAACTGTTGCGTACCTCTGAAATTGAGAGGCAATCTGAAGTTAATTACTCAATTTAGACCTGAAGTNGGCTTTTATTTCAGGTAACACTGTAGTTTCCCTCCCAAGCTACTTTAATGCATTGGGAATTTACTTACCCTGAGCTCTACAGTATTGAGCTTCTCTGTTGGTTTTTTTTTCTCCTTGTATGTCATGATGATACATAAATAGCACAGGATAAAGTATTCTGTTACTCTGTGCCTGAATGCTTTACTCTATGTTTTATCTCTCACAGTGACTTTATTTGCACATGTGTAAAAGCTGTAAACTAAGCTTTTTAAAGTATGCCTGGAGCTGTGAAATTTCTTGGTTTATGGTTTTATTCTTTTTTGTAGAAAGCGGTGGACGCAAGTTGAATGAAAACAAGGCGTTGACCTCAAAGAAGGCACGGTTAGTATTTAATACTGATTTCAGCTAAAAAATTCAGTTTGCTGTAACTGAGGTCTGTTTTCTGTATATCTGGGCAACTGCTCAAAACTTGTCCAAAATATATATACACTTTTAAAAATAATTTTGGGGTTTATGGCATTTGATTACTTGGTAAAAGTATGTCCATACATATTTTATGGATGCATTCTGCTGACTCATAGTCTGGGCATCTATTTTACTGCAGTCCTCACCGAAATTACTAGGGTTTGATGCTTTTGATAGGAGAAGAGCTAGGAAGGCTTATTTTCCATGCTAAGATTGCCATTACCATCTTTTAAGCATTTCCTTAATGTCCAGGGGACATTCTGTTTTGCAAGGGACAGGGCTTTGCTGGAAGGTGTTAAGTTCAAAATAGTCTAATGACTTAATAAAAAGACACATTTTTAGTTCTGTGTTTCTTTAAGTTTGTGCGGGAAATCTCTCTTAATGGAGAAAGTGGTAGCTTTTCTGTAGACTTTATGCAGCCAATTAGACATAATTTTTGTATGTCCTTTTTTCTAAATTAGAGTTTTTACTGTAGTTTCTGTCTGTGCCCTCTCGTTTAGATTTTTTAGGATGAGGCAGTGGAAATGCTGTATTTCAAGACCTATAAATAAAATACTTTTCCTTTTTCCCAGGTTTGATCCTTATGGAAAGAACAAATTCGCAATATGTCGGATTTGTAAGAGTTCGGTCCATCAGCCGGGGTCTCACTATTGTCAAGGATGTGCCTATAAAAAAGGTGAGTTTCTCTGAGTACCGCGGTGATTACCCCGGTTTGGTTTGAAATTACAGAGCAAGTGGAACTCTCAAATTTGTTTTGACTTACAAAGAGAAGGCTAAGGTGAGATTTAATTGCTATCTTCAACTACTAATAGAAGAGTCTGACTCCATTTCTCTGCGCCTGCCTGAGGTGCGCAGTAGTAGAATGAGGGACAATGTACGCAGGTTAGAATTTGGACAATTCTAATTGCATAGAAGGAAAGCAATTTTCACCATGAGAGTGGTCAAATATTGTAATAAGGACCCACAGAGGTTGTGGAACTTCTGTGGGAGATATTCAGAGCTTGAGTGGAAAAGCCCTGAGCCGGCCTCATCCAAGTTGGCCGTGTTTTGAGTGGGACACGACTAGAGACTGCTGGAGATCCTTTCCAGCCAAAGTCATTCTGTGATTCAGCTTCTTTTAAAATGCTTCCGGTATCGAAAGCAGTGGAACTGGAAGAATACCTGTAAGCTTAATCTTGGCAATTGCATAGAAAACTGTCATCTAGCAAGTTTAATTTTTCTTGATTTAAAAAAAAAAAAAAGACATTTTGTAAAACTTCTTGTATTATTTGTAAATAATATTGTATTGTTTTATTATTATTAATATTGTATTTTTATTGTATTTTAATTATTGTATTATTAATATTGTATTAATATTGNGTGAATGACTGCACTGAAATTCTGCTTATACCTGGAAGCTTTCTATCTCCCTTTCTATCTCTATTCATAATTAGTCTTCAGTACTGTTAAAAACACTTCAAAAATTCCTGAGGGGGAAAAAAAAATCGATTTCAAGGAAATTTGATGGAGAGCCTAAAGGATATAAAACTTTTACGAATCCTGTGATTTTTGAGTAGGTAAGCAAAAGGGCTTGTAATTTCTGGAGGGGGAAGAAAAGCAATGTGAACTCGGTTACATGGTTAATACCAAGGGAGTCCACATAGCAGACAGACATGGGGTGAACCAATTGTTAGATGCAGAGCTACAGCTAACCAGTAGTAAGTTCTGTTTATGAAGTGACTTTATTTGTTCTGTGAATGTGCACTGTGTCACTGAGTCAGTGATTTAACAGCCTGCTGTAGGAGGCTTGCCTTTTCTAGCTGCTAGATGCTCACCAGATGGCTGCCTGTATCCCATATGGTAGAACCTTGCTCTCTTTCTTAAACTTATGGCTGATTTGGGTGGGCTTCGGGATTTTGTCTTTTGTCTGCTTGTGTATCCTTCCAGGTTGAATCTGCATTTCCTCATAAAATTCAGAACTCCTAAGTACTTTAAGTTCTAGTTGTGACCATCAAAGATGCGGTTGTGGCGTGTTTCTTGAATCCAATTCAGTCATATGGCTTAGTTCTTCAACTGTTGCGTACCTCTGAAATTGAGAGGCAATCTGAAGTTAATTACTCAATTTAGACCTGAAGTGAATGGCCTGTGGGCTGGATTTTGCTCTCCAAAGTAAATCATGTGGCTTGTTCCATGCTGTTCTCTTTCCTAATGGACTCACACATATCTGTCCAGTCACGTGATGTCAATATATGAAAGCACATGATTTGGAGAGAATTGCCAGGAATAGCTGACGCTT
>VXBO01001262.1:771716-826963 GCA_013400135.1 Rhinoptilus africanus | reverse complement strand
TAGCTACTTTCTGTCTGTCTTGGGCCCTGGTTTGGCTCCAGGACTTAGAAAGTTTAATAATACACCGTTTTTACCTGTTTGCCAGATGGGAGCTATTCCCAGCTCTCTTCCAGTATTCCAGCAAATTACAGAGGCTTTGCACAGTCTTATGAATCATAATGCTCTCAAAATAGAGTTGTGTTTTGGCTTTTTAAGTGGTAGTATTACACATATGCTGCAAATACTAATTTGTATTATAAGTCATATTATTACTTCTGATTTTGCAGTATCTGGTGAGAAAATGCACAGATAGATTGTCAATGAGAGCTCATTTAAACAAATTTTTGAAATACATAGCAACTATGTTTTTGAAGAAAAACTTTAATTATTTCAAAATAATTTACACACCTTTTGTGTGCTTATAGGTATCTGCTCAATGTGTGGCAAGAAGGTGTTGGATACAAAGAACTACAAGCAAACTTCTGTCTGATTGTAATGTCTAGTCATTTTGTAAACTTCAATGTTTGTGTCTTTGTACAGTTAACTTTTCTCTAAAATAATTTGTGAATATTACTTTCTGGAAGATAATAAATTTACTTGGAATGAGATGAGAGGTAAAGAAAGATAGCCTGATTGTTTGCCTAGTAATGTACATAACATTTGTTTTTTGTTGCTTTAGCACTAATGTTGACTGATATTTAAAGGTAATGGTTTGCAGCAACTGATGCAGTTCAAAGCGAATGAGAGGATCCTAGTGGATAGGTTGAAACTATGTTACTGTCATAACAGATCTTGAAGATTTTATTCTTTTGTCACATCTTGAGTCTTCTGTTTGTCTGATAGTAATATTTTATAGATGTGTAAAATCTGAGCTTGTATCACCTCGTTATAATGGTATCTTCATTTAGTTCTATGGTTATAGGTATTTATAATTATTCTCACCCCAAATTATTATGTCCTTCCCTCTTAAGTATTGCTTTTCAGATTTTAATGCAATTGTCCCATTGAATTTTGTTTCTGCCTACAGTAGGGTTGGTTAAATAACAAGCTGTTAAACTACTGAGATCTAATGTGTTACTCTGACAGTTCTTACTTTGACATAAGACTGATCAGCTATTCCTCTGTCAGCCTCAAGGAAGCTTTACATACGGCATCTGGTGGCCCAAGGCAATAAAATAATAAGCATCGGTTTCTAATGCTAGGTCTCAGTCTCATCATTTCCTAAGTTGGTCTGGTTTTTACATACTCAGTTTGAAACTGGCTCTTGAATTCTATTATGTAATTGCTTATATGCAGGTCAAATTTGAAAGATCAAAACAGGCTGCCTTCTCTTCATCTTTGCTTTGATGTAAGACTTGAGGTGAGCCTCTCCGAACACAAGAGGCTGAGTGTGGCTCTGCGTTTCGTTTGTCCTTTGGTTAGTTTCTACATAAGAAAGCAATTTCTTTTGTGGAGAGTAATAAGTGTTCACTGTGCATGCATTTTAAGGGAAAAGAACAGTACTCTTAATTCATGGTGGGGTTTAAGTGTTTACTCCTCCCAGCAATCTCCTCTTGGCAATCTCTTACAGTTCTGCAGCTTTCTTTCAACTGAAACAGAAAAACTATCAATGGGAATTTCCCTACGGATAGATAATCTGATTTAGGTTTCTTTTTGTTCTCGTATCTATTACTGAGACAACTGCATGACTAATGGAGACTGAAAAATTGCTGTGCTTTCTTTGTGTTAGTGGGAGAAGATAAAGAATACTGGGGATACAGTTACTCTCTTTGCTCTTAGCTCCTGCTCTGCTGTGGTTGTGCTGTAAGTAGCCCTTTAAAGGGGGTTGCCTGACATTTTCTGTCACCCTTAACTGTCCATTATTGAGCATTTGTTACCAAAGTTTCTTGTTCCAAATTTGTTGACGCCCTGCAGTTGCTAAAACGGTAATTCTTTTCAGCATTTTATCTACTAAGCAGCTTTGTCAGGATAGTGGAGTGAGCTGGGTCGCCCAAAAGAAGAGAGGAATGCTGCTGCTTTTCATTTTAAAAGCTTCACCTGCCCTAACAATTGAATGTAAGTATGTGGATTAGCTGGCTGGTAATAGCTGTCATCCTGCAAAATTGTTTCCACATGGTGTTGACCACTTGTTTCCAAACACATCAAGGAATTCCAGTGTTAGTGCACATCTCCATGACACATCCTTGGATGGATGAAAAGGAAATGTCTATAATTCACTTCAAGTTTTGCAGCAAGTCCTTGTCACCAGAACGTGTGGTGATTTCACATGGCAGATTCTCTGATATTCTCTGAACTATTCACGCTTTATTTGTGTGTTCTAAAAGATTGATTGATTTTTGATATTCTGTGAATAAAATTTCTTTTCTTGGCTTCCTGAAACTTGCTGTGTCTCTATTTCAAAAGCATTACTATTTGTAATTCTTGCATGCTGTGGTATGAATGGAATGTTTATTGTACTCTGTAAATATTGAGGCTGAATGAACTCTTACCTCATTTTGTAATTGATTAAAGAACAACAGGGGTTTAAATAGTATGATCCTTTGTTCATAATTATAATGTGAATAGAGCTTTTATGCACCTGTATCCTATTAGCTGCTTTTGCATGTTAAAATGTGGTTTTGTTGGAAAAGGAAGACAGGTTTTATTTTGGGTTTTTGTTTTTTTTAATAGTCGATACAAACAGTGGTTTGTTGCTGTAGTGGTTTGTATGTGCTTGGGATCTTCCATCTGTAGCTCTCAAACCTCCTTAGTGTCATGAGGCGTTCAGTTCCTGAGATGTGTAAAATTTGCTGGTGTGTCAACTTTCAGAAAAGCCCATTTTCCGAGCATTGTTTTGGACACCCATTGCTTTAAATTTAGATCACAAGCCCTCTTCTGCACCTCTGAGATGCGCCACAGTTCAAGGCAATCTTGGCAAAGAAGCACTTAAAGTTAGCTTTTAAAATTACATACACCTTCAGTATAATTGAATTGTCATACAAAAGCAATTTTCTTGATACTAAAAATGTCTTGTTAGCATGGGACACCTTTCCTGAGACGTTATGCAGTGAAAAACAAGAAAGTCTGTAATGGAAAGTTGCCATTTTTGTTTAATGTACTGAGAAGAACATGGTAATGTTCCCAGATGATCAGACTGTCCTCTAAATCACGTTACGCAAGAGATTTGTGCTGCCAAATTTAGTAGCATTAGAATTTTCCTTGTTGCTGCTGAATTCCTATACCATCCTTGCTGTTTCTGCATGTTCGTTGGCCAGAGCTATTACTGAGTTAAGTACAAGCAACATTTTGATGCAGATTATTGAGAGAAAAGAACAGATTAGCTATAAAAATGTTCCTGTGCCTGTAGCAGCTAGTTGGATGAAAATTGAACAGGAAAAGGGTCCTCGTGTCGGGGTGTTTTCAAAGTTCTCTGTCCTTACCGTTTTTTACTGTGATGGTTTTTTACATTTTTCAGTCCTGTTCTTTCTGCTGCAGAAGCTGAAGAAAGGACCATCCAGGATGGTAATTTGGCAATACTGTTCCAAAACATTAGGACTATTTTAATTGTTTACCTGTAGAAATGGAGTGGATTTTTTTCCCCTCTTAGGTTTATTCTATTCCTTCATTATCAGAAGGACAGCAAGAAAGACTTTGTCTTACATACAGGGATGTTACTGGCCACTTTGCATTCAGTGTTTCTTGAGAGCGGCCCAGGCTTGCACCAAAAATCTCTTATTTAGCAAAGTAAGAGATGTAGAGGTTTCAGGTTGTAAGTTTGTTGCACCTATATGGTTGTTCTTGTATCACTCCTATCATCTGCCCATCTCTCCACAGTGCCTCAGACTGCACAAATATTCCAGTGCTGGACTAGGTGAGCATCGCTCTACCCTCAGACTTTTCAGCAAGGACCCTCTGCCAGTATCACCAGCATAAATTCTGGGCAAGAATGCCTTTGTATTATCAGTGGACATAAGGGGTATGTGCAAAAATGAAAAAAAACCCAAAATAGATTGAATTAAATAGTTGCACGAAGTAATGCAATGAACCATTTTGCGAAGTTGTTTAAGTTTCCCAGCTGCAGAAAGAACCCCCAGCATGAGAGATTCATTAGTCACTGAAAGACAGTAAGCCAAGAGCAGGAGCTGTGGCTCTTTACAATGGGTACGGCAACACTTAGTTTTTTGTAGGAACTCTACACTAAGAATAAGATTCTGGTGCTGACAAAGTCTTTAAAAACCCACTCAGCCAAGTAATTATTTTCCCTGGATTGCAACTGGGCTTCCTAATCTCCTGTAAGTATATACAGCCTAAAGATGGGCTCTGTTCTGTCATTTACTTCGGATGTTACTGCCCAGTCATGGACTTACAGGTTGCTTAATACAACTGTCTGCTCAGTGAAGGCTGGTTCAGCACGAGATCACGCAGGTATCTCTTTTGCTTACAGTACCTTACCAGATTGCTGGTTTAGGAAAAAAAACGTCACAGGGTGCAAAATGGAATACTGGTGATGGGAAACCTCACCCTGAATACAGTGAGAGAATGAACACATGGCTGCATCGCAGCTGAGGTTTCCTATTAAGCAAAAATAGTTTTGCTCTCCCAATCGGCAGAACTGGTTGGACAATCTGATAAGGCATGATGATAGCCCTTACAAATAACAGAGCCAAATGTTTCTTTTAGTGAGGATTATACACGTGCCTCACATGAAGACCAGTTGATTGTTAACTGTTTGTCTTCCTCCCAGACTTGTGCTTTTAGCGAAGAAGTTATCATCTGAAATTCATCAGAAACTGATTTTTCATCAGCTTTTAGGGGTGGGGGCCATAGTTCACTCTGCAGAACTTGCATGAGGTGTACACGTGTTCATCGTGTCTGGATAATGCCCGCAGAAAATGCGAGCTCTCTGTTGACAAAGAGTGCTTCCTTCACCCACTTCAGGGCAACAGGAACAGATGTGTTGATGGGACCTGGAAGAATTTGTTTGAAACCTTGCCAAGAAACTGAAGGAAGTGCTGAGGGGAGTATTCTCTGTGTGGGTATTGCTGGTAAAGATTACTTTCTTACATGGTTCATGAAGACACTCCTGACGCTTATTTTTTTGCCTTGCTGCCATTCATTTGCAATAAATAGCAAGTAGATTTTTCAGGCACCACTGAATTGATGGCCAAATAACTACTTAATTAAGCAGAAATTTCCAGATTAGCTTTCTAGTAGAAAAGCTGTAGAAACTACTTCCGCTTCCTTTTTGTCTCTCTCTTTGCATTGAAAGACGCAGACTGAATTTAGCAACTCTAGCGATTCATTAAGCATAAACACTTCCAGCAAATGCACTTACTATGTGCTCATCTGCCAAGTGGTATTGGGAAAACAAATGTTGAGATTTATTTTTTTTTTTCCCTGCTTCATCATGGTTATGATGATTAGATACCAGTATTTTTAACTGTTTCAGGTCACATGCAAACACACCGAACTCACAGTTACCATTTTCTACTGGCTAATGGGTCTCATCACAGGCACCTTAAATACATGGTTATCAGTCCAATCTTCAGGAAATCATTCCTTGCTGTTAATTTTCTGTTATTCCTCTTGCTGCCACAGAAGGTAAAGATTTTAAATTTATACAGCTCCCAGATTGTGTCATGGACATTTACTGTTCTGGTATGTTTACTGCTGTTGGTAAGACATCAGTGCAACTGAGCCTGTGTGACAAAAGGCACAGCTCTCAGGGAGTTGGCATCTAGCCCGGTCCGACTGTCATCTTTTATTGATTAAAATATTTAAATGCTAATTGGATTAAGCAAAGATACTACTCTGCTGTCTTAAATCTCTGTCTGTCTATGGAAGGCTTTTTAAAAAGTGATGACGTGACATTTCAGTGATGGATAGCTTCCTTCTATGACTTCCAGAATCATTGTTTCCTAAAGGATGGGAAGTAAGCAAAAGTGATATAAGCAAAGAGTTAGTCAACTGATTTTTCAGATTGTTTGTTTGTTTGTTTTGTCTTGTTTTTTTCAGCTTGTCCTGGTGGTAGCTAAGGAAAAAAAGTCTGCCAGCAAGGGCAGCAGAATTCAGGCTTTAGGAGTCAAAATGTTCAAATTTAATGTCTGTCCCTCTAGATTCTAAAACATTACAAATAGTGAACTGTCTGAGTGAAGCTTTGAAGCTTCTAAGAAAACTCTGTAGAGAACAGAGAGAGCAATTGATACTTAAGATTTTGCTGGTATATACTCATCTCAATTGCTTTCTGTTTTACCCAGATTTTCTACTATAATTATCTTTCTGCACCTGGCTAACATACAAGTTTATGTTATTGCTGAACTTTGGGTAGGTGCAGCATTAATAGTTGCACTGAGTTAAAAATAGACGACCAGGTGTTACGATGTGAAGAAAAAAGCCTTTGTTTTTAAAGACTGTCATATACATTCATTATAAAAGAGAAAACATTTTAGATTTTTTACCTTAGCTAAAAACAAATGATAATGCCAATATTAAGGATATAAACTAACTTGCAATCTCCATGGCTTTTTATTCCAGAAAAGATTTCTGAAGATTCAGCTTTTTTTCAGAAACAGCCTTGCGCCAGGGACAATTTTTATAAAGGTTGTTAAGTTTATTTATGCAAATAATTCAAAGTCTCAAATCCTTTGCAAGGATGGCATGTATATGGCAAGGTCATGAAGATTGTTTGGAGGTGAATATATAGGTTAGCCAGGTTTTGACAAGTGCACCTGTCACATGCTAACTGTGAAATGCAATTTCAGAAAGACTGCTTTACCATAAAGTGCCATATGCTCTGGCTTTATTCCTGCCTTTATGTTTGTAATGAAAAATCAATCCTTAGATTGAGGGAGGAAATTGTAGGGCTAGCAACAGTAAAAGTGTGTGGAGCAGAAGTGCACGCTTCTGTCATTGAGCACTCGGTAAGCGTTAATTTACCATCACAACTCCATGCGAGGTAGATAAATAAGAACCATTCCGCTCATTTGTCCAAGGCATCTGAGGATGCTGGCATCAGGGTGGGGTTAGAACTCATTTAAAAAAACTATGGCATATATAGATTGCTAGGAGATAGCTTGTCTCTGTGTGTCTTTTGTGTGTGTAAGGCTTTCGTGACCAGGGCACACTAAAATAAGAGTTTGATGCAAGAACCCCTTTAATGAAGGAATTGTTTAATTTGGAAAACAAATAGAGCATAGTTTTCATATGGGATTTTTTTTCCCTTCAAGGTCAGTTCAGTTTTCCATAACATTTTGTGTCTGTATGTGCATATATGCCAGTACTTAAAGCTTTGGACTGCACAGCTGTTTTATTTGTGTAAACACTTTCTCTGTGTAATTATTCAACTTTCAGCATTGATTAAAGTTAGGCAGGAAATGTGATATTTATTGAACATTTCATACATAAAACTATCAGCTTAACTTGTTCTTCTCTGCACACCTACGGGTTGTATTATCTCAGTTCTGCCAAAGATTAAGGCATATCCAGGTTGTTGTAGGGCAACATTTTATCAAGAAGATGGGTCAACAAGATTACAGTGCATTGAGGAGCACACAACTATATCTCAAAGTACATTTGCATGTGAAAAATGCTTTATTTAAAAAATTGGTAAAACTAAGAATGCTGAAGAAAGAGCAGGTATTAAAATAAATCGATACTATGATAGGAAAACCCCCAAACATCTATAGAAGATAAACTTCTGATTCAAATTCAGGTTAACGGTCAGATTTTGCCATTCTTCTTGATTAGAATAGTATCTTTTTCTCTAAGTGTTCCTCGTTTTTTGGTTCAGATGTGCAGATATTTAAAGGTAATTAGGGACCTAATTCCCACTGAATTGGTTTCATTGAGAATGGGTGATCACATCAAGCTATGTAATAACTGTGTAACAA
Source organism: Rhinoptilus africanus (assembly GCA_013400135.1). NCBI lineage: Eukaryota > Metazoa > Chordata > Aves > Charadriiformes > Glareolidae > Rhinoptilus > Rhinoptilus africanus. The sequence continues at coordinate 819,116 of VXBO01001262.1, read as the reverse complement.
GGTACTGCACAGTATGAATAAGATACAAAATGTGGCATATTAGTGATGATATATTAAAAATGCCACTTGTTCTGTCTCATTTAGAATTTATATCTGATTTATATCTGCACTGTTATTGCAGATTTCCCATAAAGCTTTAATAAAAATTCAGCTTGCCACTAGAAGGTAAATCTTTTCCCTATGCATAAGGATCTGGAGAGACTGTTTCATCCTGGGGATCTTAAGAAACAGCATCATTTTACCTTATTTGTTCTGTATTCCCTTCAGAAAGTGGCAAACAGGACTTCTGTACTGGAATTTCCAGCTAGTGATAAATAAATTACCTTCGCAGGAGGAATAAGTCCACTTAACTGAATTTCTGCTAGTGAAAGGAACTGCAAGGAATAGTAGAATACAAGAATTGTAGGAATAGCAAGGAAAAATTGCCTTGCTATTTTTCCAGCAGACTGACTTCCAAAGGGCAGTTTACAAGACAGCGGTTTCTGAAGCACTGTGGCATGCTTCTCTTGCCATGCCAGGTGGGAATTTTAGCTTGCACCCTAATTCTGCCAGCCAGAAAGGCCAACAGACTGTGTAGAAGCAGATTATATCAATCCTGTATATTTTGGCTGTTCATAGGTGGAACGCTAGCTGGGGAGAGCTGGCTTTTTATTTTTTTTTATCAAAGCATCTTTTTGAAATTAACTTGTAGAATCCTTTGAAATGGGACAGAATCCTCAGGAGCAAAGATTAGGGGTCTGGATCCTCAAAGGTGTGTGGTCATTCAGCTCTTACTGAAATCTGGGTAATGCCCTAGTGTCTTTGGGGATAGGTAGTTAAATTTGTCTTCTGTCGGCTTTGTTAGTAGTTGCGATGAGTTCCTTTGGTTTTGATTTCTTGTGAGGGGATGAGTAGGTCATTTTAGGTTCTGGCTGGTAGAATGTTACAGTGGCATTATGCTGCGAACAGTAAGAAAACACCTTGTCTGTTTTTTGTTGGGTAGCTATGAATTAAATGCGTTTGTCGTTTAGCAAGAATTTTAGGAGACTGCAAGGTGCTAACGAGAGGTGAGAACAAAGCTGTGAAATAGCTGTTTCTCTTGTACAGATTCTCCAAACATAACACAAACATGCCACATATGGTAATCAGTGTCTGGCAATTGTTTTTACTGTTAGTGCCATCAAACTGTGATTCAGAATCTGTTTCCATTTAATTCTTGATCAGCATGAGAACATTCTTATTTGGATTTTGGATCTTCTTGCAAGACTGCAAGAATGGTGCTGGTGACCCTCCTGCTGTTTGTAAACAACTGAGCAATACCATGCATTTGTGTCCACAAAGTGATTTTTTAAATGTTCAACCTTAGTTTAATATTTGGAAATATTGTAAGCCTGGATCAGAAGCATCATTCTTCTGAGAACAGCTCTGAAACGAACTGCTGTTTTTCAGTAGTCAATATTTGACCATGCTTCAGTTGATCAGGAAACTCGTATATCACCCACTGTGTATTCCTCTTTCCTATAAAAATGATCTGCTTTTTATCTCTAGAATGGAGTTCCACGGTGAAAGTCTCACTGAAGACATGTTTTTCCTTTTCATCTTGGGAATTTGATACCTAGCAACATTTAAGCCTTAAAACCTTAACACAGCTTAGGTAGCTTCTCACTCAGATTGTTGCTTTTTGAGGATCTCATCCTTCAGACCCCAACAACACACAGGATTTTGTGCAGGAAAGCTGCAGTGCCCATCTCAAGGCTGAAGATCCCATTGCTCATGACTTGGCCTAATGATGAAGCACTGGAACACTGATGTCTTTTTTGTGGAGCCAGCTGCAAATGACTTCACCAAGGTCATGGTATCTGGGTCAGCTTTGGGAGCTGGCTCAAAATCTCCCCTAAAATCCCCCGAAAGGGAGATGACAGTGATACACTGGGACTGTGTAGCTGTTCCTGACTTTTTAATGGCAGGCACTATGACTGAACTCTAGGAATTATTTTACTTCTACAGCTGTGGGCACCCCAGCAGGTTTCAGAGCTTCAGTGGTTGTAAGGGCAATCTATTTCGTAAGCTGCTCTTAAAGTAGAGGAAGAACAGTAGGATCTTGCAAACGCTGCTGCTACTGCCAGTACTCGTGAAGCAACATTGAGGTGGTCCTTCTCCAGGTACACGCCATCAAATTCTAACACCAAGTAACTAAGTGAGCTCTTGTGCTAGAATCGTTTCTTCAATGCTTTGGAAAGGCAGTAAGTGTACTGCTAGTGAAGAGGACTGGGCTGGCAGCTCTGAAACTGTTATCCTGACTATTAGTCAATATAAATGATTGTACACCACCATATGTAATCTGATTAAAAATTAGTCATCCAGGCCTATTTATGATATCTTATATACTAGTTACCATTACTGTATCCTTCTTTGTAGAATTCTCTCTCAAAATATTTTGGGTTTGGGTTTTTTTTGTTTGTTTGTGTTTTTTTTTTTATACTCAGCTGGTATTGCAGTTTAGTTTATGTGACTCTTAGACAGTTCTGGGGTGCATTCAAAGAAGGCATTAGGGACTCCCAGTCCTGTTAACATAAGCCAGTGAAGTACATGCCTCCCATTCTGTGGTTCAGCTATGGTTGAACCCATTTGCTACTGCCCTCCAGCCTAGCCTTTTATCAGACTGGAGTTACTCCAGCACCCGCTTATTTTAATTGATTTCTTTTTAAAATGTAGTTACAATGTTCTGCTTTTTCTGTGAGACATCTGTCAGCCAAAACAAAGAGATCATATTTTGCCAGCATGATCTATTTCCAGTAGATTATCAGCCTTGCAATGTTATTATAAAGCAATTATAAAAACAATTATAAAGCAACCTCCAATATCACAGTGTATTTGTTGCAGTTCAGAGTACAGTAGGAATATAGTATGGTCACCAGAAAACATTTTTATTATTTTTGGCTCTGGTTTGAGGACTATTTTTTCAAATGTAAGGAGTATGCTCATTATTTGATAGCCTCAGCCCCTTCAACAAAAAGTAGAGCTCCTCCCTTGTGGGAAATCTTTTTTTCTATGCAGAAAGAGGCACCAGTCTGAAAGTTGCGGGTATCCCTGATTCGCTTACAAAACTAATCTGGCAAACCTAGCAGATGACCAGCAGGGCCATCAGCAGCTGCCAGTAACATATGTACGCTTGGTGGTTAGATCTTAACTAAACAGATCACAGAATCTACCCTTCATACAGACCTTATCTTCCTGCCAAATCCCTCCCCCACTGAGAAGTCTGGGCAATAGGAAAATATTTGCAGCATGCCCATGAGGCTATTTCAGTTCAGGGTGAGGTGCCAACTCCTCAATTAAGTACCTCTCACAGAGAACACCCTCCTGCCAATCTCTTTCTGCTTGTAGATGATGGCAATTGTTTTGTGCGCAAGCTTTCAAGAAGTCTGATTGGGAAATGGTCTCAGAAAAGATAGCATTTCCCTGGCATGAAAAATCCTGCCATGAAAAAGCTGCAAGTAACTATATAAACTATAATAAAATCATACTATATGAAGCCTAATTTCCCACTAAAAAATATTATTTTGAGATCACTGTCATAATCTTTGTTACTGGTATAAACAAGCCACAGACAATCTATCATCACTATTCGTGTTCCTTGTAAAAGACCCTTGGCCTCCATGCAAAGGGGAAGGTATTCCTAGAGCTTAAGATAGAGTTCCACCTGTGTACCGTGCAGCTGCTTTCTGGAGGTCTTTCCACTTCTTCAGGTTGGGAGACGCTGCAGAGCTATCTGCCAGGTTTTTTCATGGCTCACAGGAGGCACAGCACTACCATGGTATGAAGACTCTGAATCTTTCCCTTTGAGTGGTTCACCACCACTCAGTCTCAGTTCTGAAAACAAGATTTGCCTCTTGCACCTTAGCTATAGTATTCCACAGATTTGGTTGTCCGTATACATTTAGTCAGATTGCAAGCTTACTTAGTGCCACCACTTTCTTCATAAGTACCTTATGCACAGCTGCAAAAAGAAAGGGTGTAAGTGCTTAGGGACTGGTAGGAGTGATCCTAGAAGGAAAGGTGAAGTACAAATAAAATAAGGACTGAAGAGGATTTCTGTGCCAAGTCTGCAGGGCTGCTCGTGGTCACAGCAGCACAGGTGCAAATCAGAAACTGTAAACACCAAGCTCTTGAGCTGTGGTCTTCCAGCCTGCATGTCTTCTATTAATACCAATAGGAAATTCAATACTGCATCTGAAATCCTGAAAACATCGTCAGTAAGTCAGACACAAAGCATGGTAGCTGTAGAGGTAAACAGTGCACACACAGAGGTGCTTTACAGCTGAGATGCTAAGAAGCGGATAAACTCAGTTTCCTCCAGTCTCAGAGTAAAATTACCTTTAACATTCTGTTAATGTTAATGATTCAGTTCATGAAGATAAGGTGGCATTTTAAATGGAAATTTTGTTTTGACAAGCCTTTTTATTCCTATAGCTAGGGATTTAACCTGAGTTTATCCAACTAATAAAACACTACTTTAATATTCTGAATGTTTGTATTAGATTTGAATTCCAATTTGCACCTAAATGTAGGTTAACACTAATCAGGAATCAAAAAGAAAGAAACTCTAAGAAATATCAGTTACCTTTTTCTAGGATGATAAAATATAAACATTAGAAATCTGAATAAATGTATGTCATGTTAAATAAGTTCTTGCATATATAGAGAATGTGTCTTGCTGATCAGCAAAAAGAAGACCAAATTTAATGTAGAGGCTACATTATGCTGCAAATGAACACTAGATTACTAATCAATGAGAAGTCCCCCTTTTTTCGTGAAGTAAGAAAAACATGGGAATGCGAAATGATAAGCTATTCAAGGCAGGAATTTCCATTTGCCAAATTAAATCATAATTAAAACAGTTATTCACATTATTAATCAGCCTATTTTGAGGCATAGTTTATGCATGTCTGGATCACAAGTAGGATTTTTGATAAGGAGGAAAGCAGGCAGGTATATTTTTGCACATTCCAAATTATTCAAACTGCCAAGGATTTGCATGGAGTCAGTACTGGGGCCGTAAACAGAGAAAGCTTTCGCTAAGCAGCGGTTGTATAGACAAAGTGTATGGCTGAAGGAAAAAAAAAGGAAGTTCTACTGAAGAGAAAAAAAATCATCTGTTTTGTTTAGCCGTCATGCTAGCAAGTAAATGCACCGGGAGTTTCAGTTGTGAACGGATCTCAAAATTAAGCCAGTGACTGTAAAATCTGGATTAAGTTTGTCTGACTTTGGGTACAGATATTTCCTTGGTATAGCTTGCATAGCATTTAGGTGAACTGCTATAGTAATTCACTTCAGTGGGAATTCTGAATGCCTCAAGGAGGACAGCTTTGCCCCTTACTAGGCCACTGGCTTTCAGCTATCCAGCTGAAGTAAACGTTACTCTGTCACTTTTGATGGGTATCTAGAGTGACCAGCTCTGGACTGCTTTATGCCAAGATACAACTACTTTCCCATTTCATGCTCCTAAAACTACCTTCCTAAGAAGCTACTGTTTTACATATGCCTTTAGGTATGAGTATTTGCTCTTCTGGTTTACCTCGCCGGGCAGTAAGAACTCACAGCATTTTTTCTTCCTTTATTCTTTTTACTAGTATCTCTTGTTTTGTTTCCTTTTATTCAACACAACATCCAAGAGCCTGAAAAAAACAGATCTTTTCAATAAAACAGCTGTGAGTAACTAGCTTATAAAAGACGTGTAGTAAAAGCGTGTCAATATCCTTGATGATCATTATCTCATCATGACATTTGTGACTCAGGTACATTTCCAGTCTTGAACCATTCACCTGGATCTGAATGTTGCTGAGACTTCACCAGGTTTGAGCTCTGACCAATTTCAGTCACAATGTAATAAATTTATAGAATTAAGCTTGATTTGTTTAATGATTTGTTTTACTCATTGCAAATCAAGGCACAGTTTCATACCCTTCTAAATGTGAAGTTTTACAATACTTGTAAGGTAATTTTTCAATGTTTTGATGAACGATGTGGATTTGTTATATAAAAAAAAATAATCCAGTAAACTCTGAAAACTCAAACTGGAATCCCAAATTTACAAGCAGTGAGTGTGCTGAGGTGAGGGGATGAGAAAATAGGTCTCCTGTGCACACTGCGGCAGTAGAAGAACCTCTTCCCAAACATTTGAATTACCATGAGAGCAAAATCAAATTGACACACAGAAGCCATGGTTGCTGAATGAAATGAGAGTTACAGCAAAAGCGCCAGATAGATCATTATTTTCAGTTTCACAAATAAAAGACTGCAGCCCAGAAAGCAGTGATAAAAAAGAATGAGCATTTATTTGAGAGGAAGGAAATTTCCCAGGATTAGAGAAACTGAGCAGAAAGAGATGCAATTTATTTAAGGAGGGGTTTGGGGGGTTTTTTTGAGTGAAGCAGTTCTCACATTTTCCATAATGTACCTTTCTGTTGTAAATACTTCTTCCCACCAGTTTATCTGCCACATTCTTCATTCAAATCCTTCCCTTAAGTCATCACTGCAGTACTGCCTGCCTTTACCAATTATTAACAGTGTTACACTATCATCATAGCCTTAAACTTGCCAAAGAACTGAGCAGCTTGCCAGGAGAAAACCGGAGATAAGTGCCAGATGAATTTAGGAAAAGAAAGGGAAAGCACAGCCAGACTAAGTACAAAGGATGACTCTGCAAATCTCTCTTCTCATCATCCACTAAATGTTCATCTTTTAAAATTGCTCCTATTTAGTCTCAAAATCACTGGCCGTGACTACTGTCTGACCTGATGTATGACCTGATTCGGTGAACACTTTGGCACCAGCATCACTTTAATCATGTTGGTCCAGGCAAACTCCATTTGAACAGAGATAATACTTACATATAAACACTTTCAAGATCTGATCTTTGGTTTTAGTATAAAGTTATCATACATAATTGAAGGGGAAGCATCTGAAAAAGGGGTTTTGGAATAGATTATTAGAAAGGCAGATAAACAAAATTATTTATGTCAGTGTTTGTTCTTATTTTCATTTAATTAATGACAATATGTTTGTAACTACTTGTTGGTTTTCTCTTTGCATGGAGACAGCTTTTTTAGTAGATCTTTAAATACTGACTCATAGAGAACCTCTAGTAAAAGGCTTATCCTTGAAATACTTTCAGCAAAAGAAATAATAGGAGGACTTTCTACCCTACTGCTATGTGAATATCCAGAATTTAAAAGATAACAATAGCAATGATAGAACTAACGTGTTTCCAAAGGAAAATGAAGATTTTAAAGCACGCAAATGTAATCTATGGGGGTAGAGTTCAGATTATTTATCATCCATGTTATTAAAAATGGAGAAAAAGAAATTAAAACTCTGGGCAGTTTTGGAAGCAGGACCTTTTGAAAAAGAAACAAAATTTTTCAATTAAAAAAGATTCTTCATGGGTCTGGCCTGGGAGACTCATGGGTTAAAATAGGCCATTATAGCAATAGGACATCTCATTAAGTAAAAACGATTTCTCAAGAAGTAGGAATACGGTGCTGTTCAGAAAAGAGGAAACCAGCCAGCCCCTGAGTGCATCCTTTGTATCAGGAATAGCTGTTTTTCCTGGCCTTGGGAGGCAGGTGCTAAAATCTTACAGCTGAGAGCTGTACGGCATATTCCACACACTGCAGGAGACAATGGGTGGAGAAGCTTCTGAAGCGCTTCATAGCTGGGAAATGGCAATTAGTGCCCAAGGGCCCTGTCCTGCTGAGCCCTAGAGTGTCCCCGAGATGTTGGCACGAGCAGTCCCAGATGGCTCACTCCTTTTTGCGTCTAACATTAAAACTGAGGCAAGAGGGGTCCCTGAGAGCCTTCCCCCGCAGCCCTGCTAGAACAGGACAGCCTTAGGCTTAGGACCTTCTGACAGGGAGAAGGACCCCTGTTTACAGCAACTTGACTAGCAAGGGAGCAGGTAGAAAAGAATCCTGTTATCACAACTTTCTCCTAGTTGACTGGTATTGAACTTTATCTCCTTTGGGGAAAGGCTGTCTTTACACAACTCTCACAAAAACTTCCATCAGAAGGTGCAGATCTGCGTGAAACCTGGCTCTGTTTATTTACAGCAGTTTGAGCCATGAAAATCCAAACACCCTTGACCTCAACAACTAATTTCCCATTACAGAGAACACTTTCTGCCAATACTGTCTAGGATGGAGAAATGAGGAAGAGGCAAATCTGGGGGAGGCATATTCATACGCCAGTGGGAGAGCAAAGCACAGTGGAGGTAAGAGGTGCCAGCCAGACGGGCTTGCCTGCCTGTGCCTTTGCCTGAAGCACAGCTTGCCATTCCTGGGGTATCCCTGCCTCCCCCCTCACCCCCCCGCCCAGCCTGTTAGTGAGACTGCGTGGGGCTTTCAGCCCAGTATAGCCCAGCACGTGCCAGTATGGCATGACTAATCACAGCTGGGTATGGCCTGTCCTGCTAGGGGACGCGCCAGCACAGCATGGCATGGCACAGTCCAGTATGGTGTGAACCAGGCCATTACAGCCCAGTGCAGCATGGCTCAGTGTGGTGTGGCACTGCTAGCCCCCTCCTTGGCTCAGCTGCACGCTGCCTGGAACTCACAGACCCCATGCTTCTCTGGTCCAGGCCTGGCCCGGCTCTCCATCCCTGCATCCCTACATCCCTGCATCCCTGCATCCTGCATCCAACTGAAGCTACCTTCGAGCGATGCAAACCAGCCTGTTTTCCTGAGTCTTGATTCATATATCTTGCCACTCCAACCATCCAGGCTTTCCCTAATGACAGATTTGCACTTTAACCCATGCTATTATGAAATCAATCTTGTACTGTGTTTGGAAAATGTTAATTACAAAGAAAACTGTGAAGATAGCAGGGCTGGTGTGATGCTCCCGGTACCAGCGTGAGCTGTGCGCAGAGCAGTGAGCACAAGGCAGGCTTGCCTGGTATGCAGGGGAAACCTGTGAGGCTCTGTACTGGCCAAATCAGAACAAGATAAAATATGTTCGTATCTATTAATTTGAAACAACGTCTTTATGTATAACCGTGGCTGTTCTGGATCAAACAGTAGATGATCTGCAATTCCTCTCTGATTTTGCCATTCACCTAAGGTATGACATTATTAATTTGCCTTTTACTGAAGCGATTAGCTGAAATTAATCTCTGAACCATTGGCAATCATCTCATAGATATCTACAAGGCCAGGAAAAGAGAAATGGTACACCTTCAGCTCCAAAGAGAAGTCAGAAATTATAAACTCATCAGCCTAACTTCGTGCCCTGGAGAGTTTTGGCATAAAACACCAAAAAATGAGTATGTTAGTGCCAAGATAAGGCACTGATAAGCATCCTTCCCCAATCTGTCATTAGATGAGCCAGTCCAATTTTCTCTTTAAGAGGATAACTAGGCTAGCAAGGAAGGGAGAAACTGTAGATGTATGTATACTAAATAACCACCTATGTAGCAGTACAGCAGAAAAGTATGTGGGAACAAAAGTATTTTACAACTACAGATGAGTCAACTAAATAGTGTCATTCTGGGATGAATGAACAGGGCTATCATATTTTAAACAAGGGAAGCAATTATTCTGTTCTACTTGATCCTTTTAAAGACTCATTGGAAAACTTTGTCCTGATGGCAGATTTTAGAAAACACAACTTAAAGCAAAGCTTAAGGAATTAGTTTGTTCATTTAAAAAAGAGGTTATGGCTAGAGATTTTAACAATTTTTCAATGCATGAATGGATGTTATAAAAATGTAGTGCTCAGCTGTTTGTCATCCTTACAACAGTAAAATGCTTCATACATTAAACATGTATCTTCTTTGCCGCAAATGAAGATGGTTTATTTTCATTGTTCTGTTATGTAAAGTCATAAAACAGATTGTATAGGTAGGTAGTATAACAGCCTTCATTGCAGTTTTCCAAGAAAGTGGGCAAATCTGAACACACTTCAGTGGCCTTGATGCATAGAGTTGGACTATACTATCTCCTGAAGTCCCTTCTGGCTCTGCAGTCTTATGTCTCAGCAGTTCTGTTCTAGTTCATCTTTTAGACAGAAAACTCTTTGAGGCAGGGTCTGTCACCATTGTGTTTGTGCAGTGCCTGAAACAATGATGTCCTGTATAGTACATCTGTCTGCGTAATTATTTAGAGAGTAGTCAAGACTTAATGCCACAGATCACAAAAGCTTATCATGACAAGCAAAACACTGGAAGAGATAATGTAAATATACCTGGGATGGTTATCTAAGATATGTATTTAAGGTTATTTGTTTATATTTGCCAATATGGATGTATACAGATACAGATCATCTCTATATTGTATCTTAATCTGTATACCAGTTTTTTCTGGCCTGTGATACTTTATCATCATTTAGCTAAGATAAGACTATTAATAATGGTTTTATAAAGCTCTAGTTTTAATTGATTAGCATGATATGGAAAAGAAAATTGTTCTAATTCTTCCAAAGTTTCCCTACAACCTTTGATACACCTATGATTAAAGCTGGGTACAGAAAATTTTCTGGTCTCATAAAATTTACAAAACAGGGGTAGTGTTATTCCACAGTGTGGAACTTCCACCAGTTTTCACATCTTTCCATAAAAAGCAAATCCTAAACCCTAACCAACTAACCACAATCACCCTTATTCCTACAGGACTAAGCCCAGCCCCCAAACAGCTTCCTGCTTATGGCATTCACATGGGGTGAAGGATACTTGGATAGGGATGCCTGGTTTACCGGAATCAGGCCAACACATTGAAGCTTCCGGACTGTATTTTAAAAGAGCCTGTCAACTGAATCACTTTGTGTTCTCCTTACCATCAGTGAGAGAAATATCTATTTCCAGGCTGTGATTCATCCCATCTTAGATGTGCATCTCACACACTCCTGCAGGTGGGTACACACGGTGTGAGTGCCCCTCTCCAGCTGACTCAGGAGATGGCTTTGTGCAGGGCCAGTGGCTGAGATTCAGACACCCACTGCAGACTGGGTTTCAGCGGTTTTCAGGGGAACCTTCAAACTGAACTTTTATGCCCTCTGTGAATTTAGCTCATGTTCCTTTCTCATCCCCCTCCCTGGTTTGAGAAATAAAACCAGATGCCTTTTAGACTGTAGACGGTAGGGAAAGATGTACAGAAAATGAAAATAAGCCATGGATGGATATTTAGGTAGTACTGCTATACTTCGTGCATGTATCAGTTGTCAGCCAGTGAAATCAGCTGGCAGTGGGCCATAAGAGTGGATTTGCAATACATTGACTGTTGCCTCTTCTGAACTTCAGATCTGAAAATATTGATGAAGATTCCCTAATCACAAAACAGCGTAGGTGCCATAAAGGAAGTGCCTTTTCCTACTAGTGGTGTATCAAGATTTTCCAGGAAAGATGAAGCTAAAATACTGTATTATGACTTGTAGGCTTAGATGTTAATCAGACAGATAAAGAATAATAAGTAACACACAAGATGTTCCTTGACATTTGATCCATGGTCCCCTGTACTTAGACATTTTATGAGTAGTATATTATGAAGTTACTCTTGCAATAATTTCTCTGTCGAAGAAATTTGGGAAGAGCTGATGAGCAGCAGATCATACACAGAATTAGATGGGGCTGTCACTAATCGTTTTTGTACCGGTAACAGAGCCTTGGAATTTCAAATAGTTATTCATGTATGCATAAGCAATTGCATATATAAATGCTTGCCAAAGCTATATTATATTCTGTACATGACAGAGGTTTCCCTCTAGAAAAAAATAAACTGATACATTCTTAGGTATTTTTGCAGAAGGTCTTCTAACATCTCTTCCAGTTTGATTTTATACAAGGACTGAGGCAGACTATAATGTTATGATTGAAACAGCATTTTTTAATCCATTTGCGTATTAGCTCGTGGTAAAATTAATTTTGCTGACATGCTACATGACTTTTCCTCTTTTTAAATTTTGACATTTTGGACAGCCTCTGGCATGATGGGAGTGCTGACTTTGTTGAGAGTCTTTGGGAAATGTCATGGCAAAGAGAATAATTATCCAGCACAGTGAGACAGAGGCATTAACAATACTAAGCATTTCAAATCAGGCCTCCAAACTATAAAGCTGTTTTAAAAACCATAGCATTTTACTACAAATAATTTTGGGAGGAGGGACTTGGCCTTCTTATTTTTGAGCTGTTATTATTTACGGTTTTCCACCTTTCCCTGTAGTCTTAAAAGTAGTTAACTTACTTTTTTCCTTTTGTTCTTTTTCTTTTTTAAGATGAAAGCTGAGTTTCACAGAACTCTGGAAACTTAAATCAATGGATTGCATTTCATGAAATTCATGCAATTGTCAACAGCAATGGGATCCTACCTTCTCTCCAACTCAATAAAGACCTAGAAAGGGCAAAACCATTTGTTTTCTATATTAGGTTTTCACTTTCTGGAAAAAATCCTGGAATAAATGTAGTTCTGACATTCAGCTCTAGCTCAGGTTCCGCTGCAGTTAATGAAACAGCTTCTGCTGATTTCAGTCAGAGCTGGGGCAGACCCTCGTAAGCAATGCTTTTTTTTCCCCCATCCCTGTGTTCAGGAAAGAGTTCAGTACTTTGTGACGATTTGCTGACCCATTTTAAATAAAGGGAACCTAATGGAAAAAAGGAACTTTAATGTTAGATCAAACCAGGCACACGAATGTACCTCAATATAACTTCCTTTCAGGGCAATAGGAACTTTCCATTGACTTCACTGGCCATTGAATCAAGGCAGATAAATGAAAGCCTAGCTATAAATTTAAAACCTGAATGGAATCTAAATAAAACTCATATCCTTGAGAGGTTCTAGGTAATAAACTTGTGCACAGCAGTACAAAAAATGTAGGCAGAGTGCAACAAAGTGTGTGGGAGTTGCTTTGTTGTTGAAAGCATAAGTGAGTAGATTTAAATAAGGCAGCAAATCAAATTTAAATTATCAAACATATTTTTAGACTATTTAATGTGTAAAAAGTACTAGATGCATCTTTTGACCAGGTTATTGCTGCAAGAATCAATTTTCCAATAGTCTGATGAAAGTAGTATCTGCAGCTCTGGCTGCAGTCTGTATCAGCACGTTCAATCAAAAATAACTCAAAGCAGGACTTGTGTAATGTCAGTAATAGATGTGTCAAATCAGGGCCTGCGAATACTCTGCACAAATGACATTTATTAAGACTGGATTCTGTTAATGACACTGTATAGGACTGCGTTTGGCAAGCAGTACAGATAAGTGAAGTAATCGTACGCTGGCAGTTTGACTTTGTCCTGCTCTCACTCAGATGTGCTCCCAGCTTTCCCCATTTCAGTCCTGACACGCTTTTGTGTTTCTGGTGTCCTTACTTTTGAACAGAGTTCCTAGTAATGATTACAGTAGCACCATTTGGTTCTAGTTTCAGATGAAGCCTGAGTGACCCTAGTCCCAAAAATAAAGAGCAAATGGAAACTGCCACCACAAGCTGAGAGATACTACTGTGCGTGGGGACAGATGCCAGCATTGCTACTATCATTTTGCCAAAATGTCTAAGTACCAATTCGATGTCTACATGTGACCAGAGCTGATTAAAATGGCATCACTAATTCTGGGGGATTCTTTATAAGAGCAATGAATAACGTTCCAATTTTGATTCTCTGGCTTTTCTCGCATTTCACTTTCTTCAGAGCTTTGTTTTGGACCAGGCTGTTTCTGCTCATCCTTCATTGTTCTGTGGGAGAGCTGGGAGTTTTCAGTTAGTATTGTAAATGTTTGTTCGGGTCTACAAATGTTAATGAAAGTTTTGCAATGACTCATGAGACCTCAGGCTGTGATTCATCTAACCTCCACTGAAAATTCTTTCCAGAGCCAGGTCTCCCAGACTGAGAATGCGTTGTCCTACGCTCTCAAGCGCTATATGCCAGGCTTTGAGATCTGATTCATTCCCTCATCAGAATCCTTGAGCCTTTTAACTCAAATGGCTTTCAAAGTGATAGGATAGAATTTTGCTTTTAGTCTTAAGTAGTTCTTCATGCAGTATTGCTATCACTTCAGTGTATTCCTACTTATTTCTTCCTGCAGTTTATCCTCCGGGTTACTGTTTCTCTTTCCTTCTTGTCTAGCTGTGTCTTACACTCAGAATATTCCGTGACTCATATTCCAGGCAAAATGCCATACATCTTAATAGAATGAAACAGAGTACATTTTCCTCCTATTAATTTACCCAAATCTGGTTTTTGTTCAGATAATTTTCTGTACTTCCAAATGAATCTTACTTGTTCCTAACATCTTCTAGCTGAGGATCTCATCATACTTTACAGTTTAATAGATTAGACCATATAACTTCACTATGAAGCATGTAAATAATAAGATTTGTTGGTTTTTTCAAATGAAAAATTCAGATAACTTATATATTTGTTAATAGTTATAAACTGCTGAATGAGCTGTGATCTGACTCAGTATTTCATTATTCCCTACCCCGAGCTTAACTCCTACTTACTTGGTACATAAGCAGAGTTTCCTAGGTGAACATGTGTGTAAAACTCATGCTTTTGGAGGTGAAAATCCTGGTATGATGTGTATCAGTTAACAAGTTCAGTTTTAAGTTGGGACAGAAAGTTAGGAAACACAGTTCTGGCACCCGTGACCATTTTAATTCTCTAGAACAGTTCTGTCTTGTAGGTTGAAAATACTGATGTGGTCTGTGTCACAAAATGGCTTTATTTTTGTAAGCTGCTGGCCAAATCTAGAGACTGAGCACCCTCTTTATAGGCTGCTCATAGATGCACCCACCAGTTCACCCCTTCTGAGCATCACGATGTGAGCAGTAGCTGCTTATCTCAGCATCCCTGATAGCTTTTGGAGGAGAATTATGATGGATTTATTTCCAACCTCATACTGAGAGTCATGTGGTTGACCTGTGCATTATGTACTATTCAGGCATACATAGTGAATATGTTGTTATTTTTCCTTTTCTCTTGTGTCCAGTAAAAAAGGATTAAATTCAAACTGTTTATTTGATGTTTTGCTTGCTAGCGTGGAATTTTTGCTTATTGAGCATCGCAGCAATATAATTTAGTTTGCAGATTCCTGGCTTTGGGCTTGAGTTTATGCTGCATGGGTGGATTTGTAAGGACAACTAGAAATTGAAGTTAGCCTTTTGAAGCTAATCAGTCTTTGGCAGATGATCTACCATTACAACATTAGGAAATGAGGCTCTGCCTGTGAAGGAGTGCTTAAGGGAGGACTGCTCAACGTCTGGGCAACAAGACTGCATTTGGCCCACAAATGCAGTACTACTCTCTAGCTCGTGGTCATCCCCAGATCGCGTGAATTGTAACCATGTGTCAGCAGCACTTGTCTATGTACTTGGGACTTCCCTGACTTTCGGAAAGTGGTGTCGCAGCAATTGGCTGCTCAGACAGAACCTTGAGGTGGCTGATTCTAAGAACAGGGTTTTTAACCAAAGCTCTTATTTCCATTAGATCCCTAATGAATAGGTAATAGATTCATCTTCTGTCGCTGGCCTTCTCTTTCTTTAAGAATATTTCACCTAACTTTGCAAAATGTAACTGTGTCAAAATAAGATTGAAAATGACTCCATCCTAGGAACCCGATCTACGAACATACTGTAAGAGTGCCACAGTGTACCCAGTGGGTGTGTGAAGTAATGCTAATCTGCAGAGGAGCTGCGCGGGAGGTTATGGACTTAAATTTGTTTCATAAGCAAAGCAAAGCAAATTCCTGAAATATTTCGTTACAAATTGTTTTCCAGTTTGTAATGGCAATTGTGAGTCTTCTCTAAACCTTCTCAGTGTTTCAACATTGAATTTAGTGGAGATCAAGCACACACATGTCAAATAGGCCCCTTCACTTTTGATTTATAAGTACATTTATGGATTGCATTAGTGCTCTTGGCTACAGAATCAGATCAGAAGTTGAATGCTCAGCAGACAATCTGCCTTACTCATTGCCAAATCCTTTCCAATGTCACATCTTCACAGGACAGATCTTCCAGCTTTCACCTGTCGCCTGAATATGATCTGTATCTTTTCATCCTAGATCTATAACTTTATGTTTGATTGTATCTTCTGCTTGTGTCCAGTTGACCACAAATTTATTCAATAGTGGATCCAAGGAACCTTCTTTAAGACTTGTGTTAGAAGGATTATTAGAAGGATTACTTGTGTTAGAAGTAGAAATGCTACTTCTCCCCTGAGAAAATAGGCTCTGTCCAGCTACACTGACATGTATGAGATGTTCCTATGATAACCCTGCTGATAGCAGGACCAGGATCTAGCATCTGTACTGACAAATCACTACATGAACTGAGCCCTTCCCCCAAGACTCAGAAAAAGAGAATTGCACCCTCTTGCATATCCTTGGCAGACAGAAATTCCTCTTCCAACAGAACTCCAACTGTATACAAACAGGAAAATCTGGACTGGGAAAAGAGAAGAGTATCAATAACTTGAAACAATAGAGTATCAGAATAGAAATGCTAATGAGGTGTCAAATATTCTTTCTTTTTCTGCCCTTTCTTGCTAGTAATTTAATAACAGTCTTCCTGCAAAATATCAAGTTCATTGTCTCACAGATAATAGTCTCATACAAACTGCCTTAGGAAAGTACAATACTGGCTTGGAGAGTGGCTACAGATTTTTTTCCCAAATATTGCTGTAAAGCAGTACGCAGTGGATATTATGCATTTCTTATTTACAGTTATGGTAAGTTGTTTTTCATTCACTGGAGTTTGGTCATATAGTGAGACCAGTAAGACTATCAGATGGGAAAATATGTTTTTTATTCAAGAAAGCACTAAATCTAGAAGAAGTCAAAAATTTTTAGCATCTTTTTTGTTATGTAGGCACAGATACAGTTTGCAGCCGTTTGCGTTTTTTAAGCTTGCAATCAGTGTCTGCAGTTAAGTTATAAAATACGTCAACTAGTATTTTTATATCTATCAAGAATAACCTTTTTTTTTTATTCGAAGCATGTTTTTGGAAAGTTTGGCTTTGTATGTTAGAGCTTAAGCCAACCTGTAAGCGTTAGGCACCAGGCTAAAACCAAGGGTATGACTCTGATAATCTGCTTGCCACAGGGCTCTTACAGGTTTCTTTGTAGCACTTTGTACCAGCACTGTCAGAGCAAAGGTTTTGGACTAGAGGAATCTTGGCCTGCCCGTGCTGGTAACATCCCTGTATTGAAACTTCATTTCTGAATTGCTGTCCTCTCTGTAGACTCCAGCACCAAATTACCTGTGAGTTAACCTGTGGGTTACTGTCATCTTGTACAGAATTTTTTTCTATCACTTTCTAGGAAGTGAGAGGTTTTAACAGTAGATTTTGAACTAATTCACAGAACTGCACAGGGACCAAACTACGCCAGTATTGCCATTAAATAGAGCATTTTTGGTTTGAAGTCAGCTTTTCTTTATGTGTGGATCCTTGGCACCATCTAGTGTTTGAAAACGTAGACCAACTCTAGATCACTGAGCACAGAACATCTCTACGGATAGGTTTGAGCCACAATAAAAGCTAGGGGTGCTGGGAGCCATCACCTAATTAATTTCACACAATTAAGTTTTTCCAGTTACAGAATACAAATGTATCAGAGCAGGATATGCAAAAGCCTTTCCATGCCTGTGATTTCCAATCCCTTCTCTTTCCCACAAGGTTACACTGCAACTAGTAGATCAGTTCAGTGTCAGAAATTAACATCAGTGTGTCCACTAGTGGCATAAGTACAGTACTTTTCATGGGAAGAAGTGTGGTGGTAGATAAATCTTCAAGTACAGCTTGAATGGAGAAAATGGTTTTCTGTTCCTGTTCTAAATAGGGGCATCTTCTGACCCAAACCATAACAGCAGCCGTCTGGATCCCAAATTTAGCTGCTGATTCTCCCCCATTTGAGGGAATGATGTTGACCTTTCAGTTTTTGCATGGGGCTCTTCAGAAACAGAATCATAATTACATATATATGTACTGTATAATTGCATATGCTACTCTGCGAAAATCTACCAGCAAAGCTTTTCTGACAACAGTTTGTACTTCATGAGTTTGCTATCAAAACATTTGTTTTAATTAGATAAATAAAGTTTGTATAGTTTTAGCATAGATTTCTATGGCTTCTAACAAAGCTGAGACAGCATAGCCTCTGATTTCTGGTACCTCGGGACCATTATTTGCAGCAGCTGAGTGAAAAGATCATTTGAAATATACAGTGTGGTTAGCCAAGTGTGAAAGGGAAAAATTGCTGTGATAGCAAATTACGCTTCCTTCTACGTGCTATGAGAAATGTCGTCAGGCAAAAAAATGACATCCCTTTGTCAGTTTATGCCAGGCTGAATGAAAGCCAGGGAGAAGAGATCTCATTTTTAACTGATAGCTTTGTCTCGTTCTTGTGACTCCATGAATGTGACCCAGCTGCTGGTTATTGAGGTATTGCCAGGAATGGCTGGGAAAAGACAATCTGCTATAGATGACTGGAGCTAGAGGCAGAGGATGCGTGGAAGACAGAGAACAGAGAGAGGAGCGTTTAAATTAAACTTAATGGATTTTCATACATATACTGAAATTGGCTATGCAAGGAACAGATTATGAGTGCTTTCCTGGGGAAGTAATCAACTGGAGTAAAGAGCCTGGACTGTCATTAAGGAAATAATTGAGATTGCATTTCTGTGGTTATCAAAGAATGGGACACCTGGCCTAAGGCTGTCCTGGTCACTACCTCACTCGCCAACAGAGAGAGGCAACATGTTTGGGAGGTGATTCATGCTGCATCTCCAAGGCATTTTATTTCAGAATGAGGTGAATCCAGACCGCCAGAGGTAGTTCTTCCTTTCCCAGACTGTAGAGGAGACCAAAAGGGGCTTAGACGCGATGCCAGTTTTACATCAGTTAGGTGGGATGACTCCTCTGCTAAGTCGGAGGCAGAAGGAAAGTGAGGAGAAGACATCTGAAGAAAACTGTACTATTAATGATGTGACCACTCTTCTCTACTTTATTCAGTCTCCCGAGGGTAAAAGCAATAGGAGTGACAGCCTTGAGACCCATGCCCTGCCAGTAAGTATATAAACTGACCTGCATGCACTTGACATCTCTGTTCCCCACTGCTCTCTGCCTGTGGACTCCACTTACATTTGCTTCAGTCAGTTTTTTGTTGTACTAAAGGTCCGACGAATACAAGGGTCTACTCATAAAACCACTGGCAGGATCAAGCCTTTCTCTGGGGACTGATTGCACCCAGGTCTCAGTGCAAACTAATTGTGGCTGGTGGATACAGGCCCTGAGGGTCTTTTTCCTCACGGCTGTCATAACACAACATGATCTACCCTCGTCTGTCCCTCAGAGTCAGCTCAAGGGTCTTACGCAGAGCTCGTCACAATCCTTTCAGCAGAAGGGAACCCAGGGTTACATGGGTCACAAGCTGAGCGTGAGTCAGATATGTGGCAGGGTTGCAAAACAGACAAATGATGTTCTGGGAAGTGTTAATAATAGGGCCATACATGAGCTAAAGAAGGTTGTTTTTGGGGGGGTCTGTTTGGCATTGGATTTTTCTTTCACAGCTGGAATTGACAGTCCCATTTTGGGCACTGTGTTTTAGAAAGAGTGAAAAACTAGAGAGAGCTGAGAGAAAAGCAATGGGGATGACAGGCAGTTCAGAAACCCCGAGCTCTGAGAAGGGATAGAATGAAGCTAGGCTGAAAAAAAAGAGAGGAAACTGAGGGAAAGGGAAATACAGCGATCTGCTGAGTATGTTTTCAGTTGTCCTGAAGCCGATTCGACTGTTGTCTATGTCTAGTGTGGGTTATGAAGTTAAGAAGTAATTACCTTAATTTGTAACGAGAGAGATTTAACTTAACAATTAGAAAAAAAAATCCCAGTTAGAAGGGTAATGAAGTAGTGTGAGGGGATGCTGCCTGCCATCGTTGTAGAATCAACTTCATTGGAAGCTGTTAAGAAATAAGCATCTGTCAGGAATAGCTTGATATACGTCATTCTGTGCTGGTGCTGGAGAATGGAGTAAATGATACCAGGAAATTGCTTCCAGCTATAGATCTCTAAGTCTCGTTAATGCTGTCAAAATTCAGGAAGAACTGTATTTACTTTGCTCCGATGCAGTGACAGATATATAGGAACTTTCCCATCAATTTAACGATATGCCTACTTTTTTTTCCCTAGAGCTTGCATTCCTTGGCTGCCTCTGGATGTGCAAATTGCAGTGGAGGCTGGAACCCCCTTGCGCCTGACCACCAACCTGTGAGTACCTGTCTTGGACAAGGACCGTGCTGCCTTCCTCCATGCATTTCTCCCTTCCATCCTGGATCACTGCACTCATTCTCGTAAGAACAAAGGTAACCCAAGTTAAATCAGAAGTGTATACCTGTACTCTGTATTGTATCATACGGAGATAATGGCATGGCGTGGCAGTTAATCAATGTAATGCCTTGTCTCAGTAAAGAGATAGTCAAAACTGAATGCAGTGAACCTATTTCAATGTTCGTATCACATATATTTAAATTTACAGACCGATACCGAATGCAAGGTCCTGTGAAAGGTACATTCCTCACTGAATTGTGCCATGTAGGAGCCACAGGAGCAGGAGTTTACACTTTATTGTAAAGTGATTCTGTGATTCTCCAGCTGCCCAGATGTCTGAAAGACAATAAATAACTTTTTCTGTCTGATGCAGAAACAGAAGAGGGAGGGGGAAAGTTACTAATGGTGACTATCCTTTGGTAAGAGGAAGAGGCAATGGAGCCGTAAGAATTAAACATTTCATATGCTCTCATTTATGTGCTTATACACCTCCAGCTAGAGATACCATGCCTCCAACACAGAATACAGATATCAGGATCCAGTATTAAAAGGAATCTCATAGCTCACTTCCTAAGGTGTTTATAATTGTCAGTCATCCTGCAGATTTTACAGCTGATACTAAAAAGAGAACAGTTTATTGCCATATTGTGTCTTGAAGGTTATATGTGCCTACACTCTTAAAATAATGACCTTGTCAGATAAGAGCTAACAAAGAAGGATAACATAGTCGTTAAGTGTGTCGTTCTTCCAGTCCTGCTGTATGGTATTTAAAATAGTAAGCTGTAATATTTAATAAACCAAATAAACAGGCTTCCAAATGGGCAGGAGAGAGAGGTAGTGGAATAGCTAGAAGTACATCTTGCAGGATACTTTCTTCTCTCTCTGTCATCTGCAAGGAATGTTCCCAAGACAATAAACTCAGAATTCAGTTGGGAAAATGGTAATTGTTTTCCACCCCTGTAATCAGGAAACTGAAGTCAGAGCAAAGTACTTAACTCCTCTTATCACAACCACAGATGTCTGTAGCGTTCCCCCCATCCCTCATACACCCAAACTGTTTGGTGTTTGCATTCAGTGAATTCAGCATTTTAGGATAGGTATGTGGACTGTACACACAGCCTGAATGTTCATGAGTGAAAAAAATTAATGTAAAGTATTACAAAGTGTTGATTGTAGTTGCATGTCACCTTCTATGCACTTTATTTCAAGTTGTCCACTCAACAAGATTATAGCTGTCAAAAATTAGTTAGGACCTAGAGGGATGCATTCAAAGTTCAGGAGTAGCTTTCCAGCTTTCTTATTCTAGAATCTAGAATAGATTCTGGCCATTTCCATGAATCATTTCAAGGAAAAAGAGATTCCTTCCTGAGCACCCACTGCTGAACCACTGAGGTACTGGAGTGTTTTCGAGTTCCTTGGGATAGGAGCTACTCAGACTGGAAATGGAAAGCTACTCCATAGTTTCTCCAGGGACGAAACTTTTGTTCTGCTAGGTCAAAAGGAGTTTTGCTACTGTTTTGAATAAAGACAAGAATTCTTCTCAGCAGGGAGTGACACGGGTAGCAGGCAGTGTTTCCTCCAGCAGTCTCAGAGGAGGGACAGAGCCTGCCTTGCTGGGGAGCAGGGACTACGAGGACTCCTCCTCCATCCTGGATCTGGATGGAGGCTCTCGTAACTCTCAGCTTGGACTCAAAGGCAAGAAGTGGAGAGGCTGCAGGTCATCCTGCATGTAATCTTCTCAGTCCTTTCACCCTGAGTGTTAGGTTTAAGGAAGATCTTTAAGAAGTTCCCGCTGCTTCTACAGGGGTAAAGGGTTCTTCTATGGTGGATTCTTTAGCTGTTATCCTGTAACTTACTGCCATACTGAGAAAATTAGCCTTCTTTGGCGGCATGTGGTAGATTGCTAGAGGAGCCTGCCAAAGACTGGCTGAGCAGCTACTTCTCTTTCATCTTCATGACCATACTTAGCACCAGGCCCACTGGCACAGGGAAGAAATGAGAATCTCATCTAAGGACTTACTGCTCCTGCATCTCTGCTCGTGTCTCCAAAGTAATCCTGTTCAGTTACATACCAGTTCTGGTGTCTGCTCAGTGGTATGGTATGTGAGTTACCTCAATCTCTGTCTCCTGCCTGTGCCTTCTATCATCTTTGTAAGATTTCATGAACGAATAATGGGAAAAATGTAAAGAATAGATGGGCAACTGATCAACACTGGCTCTTGAACACAGTCTCTGAAATGCGCCTGTGCAAAATTGACAACTCTTCTAAAAATGATTGCTTGCCTGTGTAGACGCAGTGGCTGGTTGGCACCACAGTGTATGGTTTTCATCAACTACCCTGTTTAGGTGCAGCTGTGAATATTGGCCTCTAGGTGATTCAATTGCCTAGTTAGAAGCACCTAGTGTATTCTTAGATACTGACCAGCCTCCAGCTGCTGATGCAAAAGGGCTTGGATTTCCTCCAAGTCCTTATAATACCTGCCAGACCAATGCAGATGTCTTGGACAACCTAGGTCATCCAAAACGGCATAAATCCCTAGCTTAGATCTCTCCTGATCACTCCGAAGATGTCTGTGGAGCTGGGAAAATGGGATACATTTGAAGTTAGAAGCTTGTATTTTCTGCATAGAATAAAAAGGTTTCCTTTGTCTTAGTTTAATGGGTCATTAGGAGAACTATAAGCCCTTCATGGTTTTGTGCATGAAAGGAAATCCAGAAGGTCATGAGCTGTCACATGCAACAAAAAACTGTAAGTACATAGTGTGTCTGTAATCTGTATGTAAACCACAGTGAAAAGTGCTAGTTTTGATGTCACCTGACTCTTTTCATGCAACCAAAGGCTGTGGAGTCCTTTGATTAAGAATTTATGAGATTTCAGTGGCAGCAAAGACTATTTGAACGTGAATAGACTCTTGTAAGAACTCAAGCCATTGTGAGATAAGAAGAATGTACTGGTTATATGACTTGCATGCTTCATTGCAGTTTTCTACATTTATGGGTTTCGTTCCAGAGACGACTTAAATATGCTTCATGCCATGTGACTCAAGCAATTTCATGAAAGAAGTAAAATGAAATAAAATGGAAATAACCTGAAACCATAATTATTGCTCTAGAAGCACATAATTTTATAATGTATCTTACAGTAGTAAGGTGACATGGAGTTCTTAAATCTAAGTTGTTGTGTGTAATGGCGAAGAAAAATTATGAATTCTAAACCACTAAAAACATGAACAAAAAAACCCCCAAATCCTTATGATTTTGGGGTGCTTCGTCATGAATTTTGAATACTTGTCATTAGCAATACTAAAACAAGATGTTGGGCTTTAACTTCTCAGGGTCTTGAGGTTGTTATGGCTGTTAAAGCACAGCACGCCCTGTGTCTTGCTCTACTGGTCTACACTGGAAACCTCAGTTTTTCCAGTAGCTCCAGGCTGCAGTTCAGCAGTTGTTAACCTGGTGTGCCAACAATCCCACACACCTCTCTTACTTTGTACTCCGTAACTTCTGTGAGTCTGAACCCCCTACAGCAAGAGTGGATCTGTAAAAGCAAGTCATTGCAAGATTTGCTCACCCAGACATCCAGACTGAAGGAAAAGCAGTTTCAGGGAAAGGATTGTGGATTAGGAGACAGTGAACACACCGCCACGCTCATGTGAGCATGCCCCATGGGTAACTTGTGGCATTTTTACCAACACAACTAGACTTCAACAATCTTTCACAGCCCTGTTTGGCCATGTTAGAGAAGCAATCACCCTTCAGTCTTTCCCTCACAGTCTCTGCTTTCCCTTTGGAGTCACTCCCTTACATGCCCTAGTCATCTTTGCTGGTAGCATCTGGGCATGTGATGTTGTGGGCTAGCCCTGGAGAGATCATCTGCTGACTGGTAATCAGGCTTCTCCTCCATTAATCCAGTGCCCATCCAGGTTGTCTCTTTCCTTGTGGGATCTCCCTTGTAGGGAACTTCCCTTCGTGCCACAAGAATCAACCAGAACACATGCCTGGCTGGAGGGTCCCTGGCATGGCTGGTGTACATATATTTCAAGTTCTCCACAGACTACCAAGTGAGCAAATGACAGCTGTACCAAATGCCAACCTTTTGCCCTCAGCAACATCTTGAATGTTTTCTTTCTCTCTGGCTTAGAGCTCGAACTCAGCCATTCTGGACACTTTGGCCATCCCCACAGTGGCTGCTGGGAAGGCAACCTTATTTGCTGGAGTTGTCAGCAGTAGCTCTGCTGCTGTGACTAACCTGGAAGTTGATCTGTGACACACAGTAACTTGGGCGCTGCATGTTCTCAGGCAAATCAGTTCACTCAGTAACTCCAGCATAGCCTTGACAGGATAAAGGTACTGCACATGCTGCAGACAATTGCAAGAGAATCTGGGAGGTTGTGCCTTTTTGTGTTTTGGTTGGGTTGGGTTTGGCCAGCCAGCAAGCCTATCTTAGTTCTCTTCTGTATGCACTAGAAAAACTGGACACAGAGAGGCACGAATTAGCCAAAGCCCTTGTCCGTTCTTCTGCAACCTCTTCCTTCCTTTCCATCAGGGCTTGTGTGTCCTGTGTGACATAGGGCATCCACTGTGCTTGGGGGGTTTTGTCACACTTGACAAATCCTGTCTCGGGAACACCTAAATTTGGTATCCCCTTGTTGCTAGCACTTCCCCTCGGGGTTCCCAGTCTTTTCTGGTTACCTTCTTCCAGCCTGGGTGGACTGAGAACATTCCTCCTCAGCTGGCCTTGGCGGAGTAAAAAGCAAAGGATTAGTCGAGACAGCATGCCTTGTAAGGTAATAAAATGTTCTTTAAACTATGGTACACACTATGACAAGCCTTGTCCTGGAAGAAGGTGTAACTCTTGAGAAAAAAATAGTTATAGCTTATTTTAGATAAGAGGCGAAAAATGTTACCCAGAACTTACCCTCAGGGTAGAACCTGAAAGAACAGAGGTACTGCTATGCAGTGTATATAGAAACACTCTGATGGACATTGTGATGGGCTGTTGACTCCCAGATGAAATGAGAGGAGAGGAACCAAGCTGTTTCTCGCTCTCTACCT
Source organism: Rhinoptilus africanus (assembly GCA_013400135.1). Lineage (NCBI taxonomy): Eukaryota > Metazoa > Chordata > Aves > Charadriiformes > Glareolidae > Rhinoptilus > Rhinoptilus africanus. Next base: position 793,774 of record VXBO01001262.1, on the reverse strand, counting down.
TCCTGAGCTACTCATTAGACTTGCCCAGACATATTATCATCTAAGTCTGGTTGCACAGGGTGGGCATGCCTGGAACAGTAGTACCAGGGATGGGTACACCTCCTGAAAGGCTGAGGGCATAGCTAGCTTGGTGCACGTGGCATACACACTTCTGGTATTCATTTTCTTGAGATCTGGATAAAACTCCACTTTTCATTGCAAAGCAAGTGATTTGGGCTGTGCAAGACCTGAGTCTGAGTACATTGTGGCTTCTGGACAGCTTGTGGACAAACAGCAGCTTTGACCTTGAAAGTGGGTTTGATAGCAAGCTTCAAAGCCATGGATGTATTCAGCTAATTCTGCTGCCTTCACTTCTCTGTGAGTCACTTGGATGACTTTCACATCCTTACCCCCTGATTCACACAGCAATGTACAGAGGAAAGATGACAGAAGTAGCAAGCCTAGGATTTGTTTATTTCTGTATCAAGTCACCCATGTGAAATCAAGCTAGCAGGCTTCTCCTATAAATTGGATTTTGAACCTGCAATGAAATGGTGTACATAAGTTATTGAATGGCTTCCTTATGACCAGGCTTGTCTTTTTTTAAATGTATATATGTGGTTTTGCTCTCTCAAAAAGCTCCTTCTCTCCTTCGGGGAAAGAGGTGAACAGGCCTGGAGAGAGAAGGACCTGTGTAAAATTGCAGGATGTACTGAAAGAGCAGAGGGAGAGCAGCAGGAATGAGGGGACGAGAGGTTGTGCAGGGCAGGACAATAGGGAAGAGATTTGGAGACAGGCAGAATTGTTTACTTCAGAAGTATGCAGACTTCTGCAAACTCAGAGTTTTGTTTTGGTCCCTTTTGAATCAGTAGGAAAGACTGACTTTTCTGGAATGAATGGAATAAATGTCAAGGAGGTGAGAGATAGGCCTCTAGTCTCCTTTTTTCCTGGAGCCTTCCTAATTTATCCACAGAGCTTTGCTCTAGCTCCTTAGCTTGCCAAGGTGGAATTTGCTCTATTTGACCATAAAGGCCAGATGCTCAAAGAGTGCAAACACACAAAAATTGCCTCGGTGGTCACTGTTACTGCATGACCAAGAGCCTTCAGTTTATTGTGTGGCCAAACACACAGACCAGAGCACACACTGGATCAGCACGTCGCACAAACGGATTGAACAATACATGGGAGGTGAGCTTTGGGCATGTGCAACAGCGATGCTCTTGAAATGTTGCGGCCAAGTCATTCTTCGGGATCTGTACATCTAAAAAGCACTATTAAATGTATATGTCAGCCAGGCAGACATCATTAGTTCAAATAACGTTTGGGATTTTTTTAAATGAAAGGGAAATGACTAAGAACAGAAAAGGTAAACGATTATCTAAACAATGAGCTTTATTGCAAAAATATATAGTGGGCTTTGAGAGACCATTTCATATGATGCCATTCTAAATCCTAAAAATCATGTTAGAACACTGAAAAGCTGACTGGCATTTAACTGTAATGGAGCTGTAATACTAAGACAAATTTATTTGAAGAAATATTAAAAGTGCCAGGATAATTAATGTACTTATAATGCTCTCTACTCTCTTGCAAAGCCCTGTATTCTTCCCTGCTGACTTTTCCTCTAAAGCAAAATGAATGTTAGCAATAATAGTGGCTCATATCACCTTACAAAGCTGTAAAATCATATATCATAAGAAATGGGGATTCTTTGCCAATGAAAATAGAAAAAGATTTTCACGTTCTCAAATGTCTTAGCTTTTGGCATTTGGAGTAAAACCAACTCTTTTTGACAAATAAAACATTATTTTATGTAAAACTTATGTTCCTTAAGAATCTAGAAGCTATAAAAAGAGGCTTTCTTGAAATCCCTGCATTTTTAAAAAACAATAATGCAACTCATATGTTTTCTAAAACAAAGTTACTTTTTAGTAAATATTTCAGAAGAAGAGTAAATCTTTCTAGCAAGCCAACATATCATACCAGAATTTGCAATTGTTTTTCAGGGTCTTGCTATTGTAGAATATTGATGAGATCAGTCAATAAAAGTTGAAGAAAATTTCAGAGGTGGAAGCATATGCTGTGATAGAATGAACGACACATGGGAATCCCATAGCCATGGTGTCAGTGCTGTTACAGCGCTGTGTCAGTGCTGCTCTGTCAGAAGTGTTCAAATTACAGGTTAGTTCCGTGGAAAATCTTTCCCTTAAAAAAAAGTATAAAGCAAAGTATGCGAATCTTGGGAAATAATAATTTGAAGGTCATTTCAGCCTCTCTAACACTGCTTATGGTGCATCTGAATATATTTACTGTTCCTCGTGTGCAGGAGGACTCCCCAAGAACACGGGCTCTTTCTCTATGCTCCTTCATCTCTTCATTAATTCATAAGCCCTGCAGGCAGAAAGAATCATTGCAGACCATCTTGTCTCACTCTGACATAATGGAGGCAGCTGGATTTCACAAATCAAGCCCACCACTGCCAGTAGAAAGATACCCAGTCTGGTTTTTGAAATGGCAAATGCCACGGGGTTCACAAGCCAGCCTTTTCCAATTTCCCTGCAGCTCTTGCGGTGAGCCCTGGCCACCCCCAAAAGAAGGAAACCTACCTGTGTGGAGTGAGTGACTTGCAAAAGCATAGGAAAGTAGGAAGGATTCCCCCACAGTCCCTCTCACCGAAGGGAAGTATTGAGGCAGAACTTCTTTAAGTTATGTGCAGAAGCCTGGAATGAAATCTACATAAGGATAAGGGCATTGAAGATTTGAGGAGAGTGAAAACTTCTTTTCAAACTTTGACAATATTTACTACAGATCACAGAATTCACATCAGCAAACTGAGGTGGTATTTTTCTGCCAGAGAACCTCAAATCACACAGCAGTGCTAGATGAATAGAAAAAAAATTAATTCTAAGTCCTTTTCATGGCTCATTCAATTGTAAAACACATTTCAGTCATATTACAGAAAGCTCCCTGAGCAGAGTATGAATCTGCCAAATTTTAGGCCCAAGGAAGGGGGAAAAATGTTAGGAGAGATCTACAAATAATTCCTCAGATCTGGGAGAGACCAGTAGGTATCAACCTGCTGCAATAGCACCATAATTCTATTCTGTGTGAAAGGATGTCCAAGAAAGTCAGAGATTTCAAATCCATTCAAATGTGAAGGGAAAGTGAAAAAAACCAGTTGTCTTTATTCATAGTGTAATGAATTTCTGCAGTACTTTGTAAAAAGCCCTTAATTATCAATGTAAGTTCACAGCATGCTGAAAAAAGATATGACCATCTTTGTAACCATTCTGAAAACATAGTTTAAACACTAACAGGAATGAGCATTGTCCTCATAATGAGAGAACTGCATTACTGGCTACACATTAAAGCAGAAATTCTGGTCTCATTTGAACTGAGATACCCCAGCCACCACTCCACAGCAGTCCGCAGAGATCTCTGGATTTACTCCTGTGAAAGACATGCCAGGGTCTGGTCCTGGATGAGTTTATTGCTTTCTGCTCTGCACAGAAATCATAAAGAGAAGAAAGATTTATCTGATTTTAATCGAGCACTTTGGTAGAGGTTAGTCTGTTCTGACACTCGTCTTATGTTTGTAGGGATAAAAGGGAAAAGAATAACAGAATGAAACCAATCTTACAGAAAGACGAGTAAAGTTATCTAAAAGCCCATGTTATTGCTATTAAATAAAAAAAAAAAATTAGAATTAATGAAACACGTAACTACATAATCGTGGGAGGGGGGAAAATGGCATCCTAATACCAAGGAGTTACAGAGATTTGGGAACACAACTGAACAGCTGGGCAAGTTCATGTCTAAACTTGGTATCTTGATAGTGTCCATCACAAGTATACTGCAAGCATTAGGAGGAAAAAAAAAGAAGTTCATTATACGCATTATTCATGGTTGTTGAAAAAAACTGTGAAATCTCTGCTATGAAACAACGTGTTAACTTTTAGCATTCGGTACCTTTACATCAGAATGAGAAGCTAATGCAATCCACCCAGAAACTCAGCTAACAATCTTCCAGCAACTCACCAGCAAAATAAAAAAAAAAAATAAATTGAAGGCAGAGTTAAACTGAAACATTGACAAAACTAAATGAGTTGCCAGTAATATGAAAGAAGAGAGCCAAAGTAGTATTCCAGATGGAGATTATTTGGAGTTACAGCAGTGAACTGTGTAAAGCTGAAGGAATGGTAATAAAGAATGAAAGTGAATCTGACTATTAAACAGACGGGATAGGAAATGGTGCCACTGAGAGATGGGTGTGCGCAAAATGGGATACTCTTTGTAAAAGATTGGCTCCAGAGTTGACAATCCTGCAACATGTCAGCTCTTTTCACAGCAAACCCAGCAAAACTCTTATTAAGTATCAGATCATCCGTAGTGAGTTATGAAAGCCAACTTGCCCATGCACTATTATTTGACAACAGGGAACAGGGAATGGCTAAATTAACTCCCTCCGTCCTTCCCTTGTTGCTCCATAGGCTGGCCGGCAGATCTGCTGTGCTGTACTGACTTTGGGAGCCTCCCGCTGTGATGGTGAAAGCTGAGAGAGGACCCCATGCCCCAGGGTGCAGCACCTGAGCACTGGAGCCCTGAGTCCCTGAGGCTTAGTGACGGTATCCAGTGAGCATTCACCAGTTTCTTCTTCGCTCTTAAAGGTGATGGGATAAGGGATAAAGAAGGTGTCTGAGGTGAGAGTTTGAAGAGGGCTCCCTGGTACCATCAAAACTGCTCATAGTCAAGGTCTCAGGTGCTTAGTAGGGTTTCTGAACTTCTGTGCCCCTGCTGCCCAGGCAGTGCAGGTCAGAGGACCTCCCTCCCATGGGGGGAGCAGCAGCTGGGGAGAGCATCCCAGGCACTGCTCTGCCATACTGTAGGGCATCAAGGCATCTGAATCATTCTTAAGACTGGAAGAATTCATTGTAAGTGTATTTTATTTCAATGTGATGTTAGGCCACAGATGACATTCACACTCACAGGCTTCTGCATAGCTGTTTCTAGTTTGTTCTCACCTCTCTTTACCAAAGGCCACCCCCACCACACTCCACTCGAGCTGTATCCTCACAAACTCCCAAACAGCCTGTAGCCATATTAAATATTTAACCTGGGGAGTGGCAAAATCTTTACCCTGCTATGGACTGAAAGCCTTCTGAACACCTTTAACAGGTCACAACCTGACACACGTCTTAGCATTACCCAATAATAACTAGAAAAATAAATAACCTTTGTGTTGGCAAGCAGCCTGAATTAAAATCACAAGTCACATTGAGGCTTGACTCCTATCTCCCTCTCCTTGTTGTTCCTTTCTCTCTCCCTCAGCAATTTAAAATGTTATTCTTCCTCAAACAGCCATTTAAGGCTGAGATCAGGGAGTAAGACATAGCCTTCAAACACCTTCCTTTCTCCCATCGTCTAGAGAAGCACAGCAGCAGCTGGGAAGGGCCTCATCCTCCGGGGCACAACCATGCCCTGAACTTCAAAATCTGGGTGTTTCTGCACCAATCTCCATTTGTTTGGCCCATTGCTGTATTTTGCTGCGTCTCCTTCAGTTTATTCACCTACTCTTCACTTTCCCTGCCCATCCTGGTTTTCACTCTCACCCTCTTCTGTCCAGCCTCCTTCCTATACAGTTGCTCCTTCCTTTCTTCACCTCCTTAAACCTTAGTACCTCTCTGCATCCCCCTCTAACATCCAACACCCCTATCTTCAGGTTGCCCAGAGAAGCTGTGGATGCCCCATCCCTGGAGGAGTTCAAGGCCAGGCTGGATGGGGCTTTGAGCAGCCTGGTCCAGTGGGAGGTGTCCCTGCCCAGGGCAGGGGGTTGGAACTAGGTGGTCTTTAAGGTCCCTTCCAACCCGAACCATTCTATGATTCTGTGATCTTCTTTAAAAGTATGTTTTGACCTCTCACTTCATGCATTTGTGCACACACCCATTATGTGACTCTTACATATAAAAAGACATGCTTAATATAAAAGTCAAAGGTTAGTTATCTTCATTCATCAGGTTGCGTGGAGTGAGATGATTTATTCACACAGATACCTGCTCTTTGGGAAGGACTTGCATTGGAGCAGTGGCTTGTTCCCTACTCTGTTGCTTGATACCATGTTCAGGATCATCCGGAAAGGAAGGGATAGATTAGACCAGTTCTGTCCCGAGGGTAAAAGTAGCAAAGAGGGGGAAAAAACCAAACCCAAACCCTGCACAAAAGAAAGCAGAAGAGACCAAAGTCCTTCTTACAGAAATCAGGCCAGGTCAAAGGTTTAGAAGCAGGAACAGTATCACAGAGGAGAACTTCATATGCCAAATATTGCATCATATGTGGTAAAAATGTGAAGCCAGATGTCACTGAATGTTCAGAAGTCACATGTGTTGACATCCTCGGTACAACTCCTAGGGGAAGGAAATATTTATATTTAAAGCCTTCTGTTTCCATATTGTTTCTTAGGTTATATTTATTGCCTGACAGTGAAAAATTGATCTACACCTGTTATATCTAAATCCCTTGATTACCAGTTTGAAGTATACCAGAGCGGAACATCTATTTGACATTTAAAAGAATGAGGCAGTTGTGTACTGTCTTTAGCTGTGACACTGTCAATCAACTCATTTTTATGTTTAATACATTGTACTCACAAAATGTGTGAAATGTTTTCTAAATACAATGGGAATGTAATCCTAGCCTTTAAAAAAGAGTAAAATCTAGATAGCTCACTTGCATATTTGGTATATTTTACTGCTAAGACATATTTAGCACAGTCCTAAAACCGAGACTCTTATCAGAGCTAACATAGAATGGAAAGTAAAATTCAGTAAGAATGTCCCTAAATTAAGCTGTATCAGTCTTTCCCACAGTTCCTGTGATATGTTCCAAACGGGTGGCAGTCAGATGGTAAATATAAATCATTGCTTTCAGTTCTCTAACTGGAGGACTATCCAAGATAGACAGTGAACACCTCTGAAATAGCTTATACAGTCACCTCGAAGACTTCAGGAATATGTTAGGTTTGCTGTCATTCTGTAGGACTTACATGGCAAAACCTGAAAAGTGTCTTCTCACATCAGGTTTTTTCACTCCTTTGCAATTTGAGAAGGCATCGGGCAGCAGCAGAGACTCTGGAATTATCTTCTGCAGACTCAGGAAGATGGTACTGTACTGTGTCATTCTCAAATCGCATTTGAATTTTTTTTCAGGGGCAGCACTAGAAACTTTTTTTAAAAATGAAAGTTACCGGCATTCATGAGGGGCCATCCTTACTCCTGATGAGAGGACTTTAGACACTTTTTATTGGGTCAAATTCTTCTATCTGTCACTAACTCACAGAGATTAGTGAAAAGTATAGACTAGGTAGGTTTTATACTTGTAGTTTCCTTTTGCACGGTTTACAGGATCCTCTTAAAAGTTCCAGCAAATTCAGGCTGCGGTAATTCTAGAACAGCTACAGAAACTGTTGGATACACAAAAACTGAACAGTGGGCAGTAGGGCCCTTTCAAAAGGAACGTTAAGAACACATAAATGTATTTCAAACAAAAGTCCTAAACCTGGTGAAATTTGTGCAGACGCTTAATGTTTTACTTTATTTCCATTTAAATCACTGAGGCTCTTCACAGCATCTAAAACTTGACACACACACACGCCTTTGCGGGATGAGGGCCAAAAAGTTTTTTTGAAGAGTGTGACTTGCTTGGAGACATTCCAGAGGGAAAAAACATGTGAGGCTTTCTATAAAGTTGTTGGCACCATTCTGCTTATTAAACAGACATGAATTCACTCAAATAAGATAAGGTCTAGACATTTATATCAAGTATGTAGAAGTTTGTGCCTATTCCTAAGTTAAAAAAAAAAAGCAATAATGCTTCTAGATTTGTATGCCGAGTTAAATTCTTCATATATATTTATTTAGAGCTTTATAATATTACCTCTCTTACTTATTTTACTATTGTACCTATAGTTCTGCTACCAGGCAAAATTTGCTCTGTTAGCTAATAAATTGCTGTAACTTTCAAGCAGACTGCACGGAAACCAGTTTCTATTATTTACTTTATGACCTCAGAAGTGGCAAAAAGTAAATCTCCCTCTCTTACCTCAAGCTAATTCAACACTAAGAATACAAGACAAGAATTTATTGTTCAATTTGCAGCTTGCGTATTGAAGAGCAATATATTCATTTCAGGAACAGTCTAATTTTAGACCGGCATTGAAGGTGCAATGAAAATGGGAATGCTGGGAGTGTCAGTAGGACTTTTCAAGAGCAAGCCCAGTATAGTTCTTGAACTACAATGACCGTGAGATGAAAGAAATCATAGAATAGGCTTCACTGGTCTAAGTGGAACCAGTTATACACCTGAAATTATTCCCCCCCGAGTTGTTATCATGGGCACAGCCTCAAACTACTTCAGATAAATGCTTCGACATTATAGCTCTTCAAGGAAACAGAAATAGTCTTTTGGCCCACTGGTTGCTGGACTGCTTGGTGGTTGATGCTGCCAGCACTTTAAATAAGCGGCCTAAGGAGACACGTGGAACATCTGGCTACAGCAGCTACTTTTAATCACACAGGCCGCAGATCACATTGTACCACAGCACACAAAATCAGTGTCACATTTAGCAAAGCAGGTTTACTTGACCACAAGGTGTCTTGAGGTCAGATTTAAAAGCTTCTGCAGGTGTAGACAGGAACACAACAGAATTTTCACAAGACCCTAAGTAAGTCCTCATTTCCCATTGGTTTCTCACTACAACTGTCTTTGTAGCAATACTTTAAAAATACTTCAAAAATACTTCAAAAATACAGCGTTAGGTGCCTCAAGGCATGCAGCCTTGCTTCAGGCTGCAGAAAGCCAGAAGTTGCCGGTTGGGTAACTGGTGTTCAACGACAGTTATTTTTAGGGCAGCTGCCCCATGTCCATACCCAAATCCTCTAGGGTTCTTAGGCTGGGACCGCAGGGGACCTGGGTGAATTAACAGGGACAATTGCTACACGAACCAGGTACACTGTAGTTAACAGAATTGCATAGAAATTCTTGGAAGTCTTTTTCGTCTCCTGGGGTGTGGTAATCCCTGTGGATTTTTCAACAGAGATATATACCTATATGAAGGAAAAGAATAGTTTCTTCACCATTTGGCCTGGGTGCTTCAAAATCGTCTTTGCAAGCAGGGATATCTCCCCTCTCCTCCCTGGTGCTCTCCAGCCCCACGCCCAGACTGGACATGCTGGAAGGAGTCAGGCCCCTTCTCTAGACGTGCTTTCCTGAGCAACTTCTGCATTCCTATTTTTAAAAGTTGCACATTTTTAAGATACGGGAACACATGCTCTTTGCAAGATAATCTCCAGTTCCTTCCCTATTCCAGGCAGTCACTCTGCTCAGTGCCAGTTTATTGCATTGCTGGAAGGTCTGCTATAGAAATGTTTATGATCTATAATATGACTTGCCTGAGAAAAAACAGGGGATGGGGAATGTTCCTGAGGAAGTTAATTGCATTTTCAAGATTTCAGTGTTTAGAACTAGAAGTAATGAATCCAGAGCAATATCCTTGGAAATGCTATACAGAATCAGCAGAATAGCACTAGATGGCACTACAGTAATTTTCACTCAAAAAGCATAGGCAAAGCCCAGGGAAAGATAGACTTGGGTCCAGCTGTGTATGGGCAGCTCAGATTTACCATCTAAATTTTACCTGGGTGGCCCAAGGTAGATTCTGAGGAATACAAGGCATAGCGGTCTTTCTAAGGATTATAATATATAGCCTTGAGTAGGTTAATAAGTCATATAATATATATGATGAAGACGACTGTGGAAAACTGCCTGAATGCTTTCATTTCACAAAGTGAGACCACAAGGCACCTGAAAACTTGTTCTGTTCTGTTGAACCCAAGGTAAGGATATTCAGACTCAATATATCTAAAACCAGCTCACTCAAAACACACCGAAGTGCTGTGTGTCATCAAGGCAACTGGATAGCTCAGTGTCTGTCTGCAGATATAAACTGGCTGTTTATAACTGTAGTGTTTTGTGCCTAAAAACGAAAATTTGACTTAGCAGGCCAAAAGTGGCTAGATTTTGGGACTCGCCTCACAGATTGCATTTTCTATCATACAGAGTTAAATGCTGACTAGTGACAATTTCTTTTAATGTTTCCCACAGGTGGTAGCTGACATCAAATCTTGATACATATGTTGTTCCTAATAGCAGAACACGTAGCTTGTTGTCCCTAACAGGTACTGCAATAAGCTTATTGGAGAGCTTGATTTTACAACTTTGCTGAAGTGTAGTCTTTTATAGGAACAACTGAGTGGTTCTGTATATTATCAAATACGCATAGGAGAAAATAGAACTTGTTGAAAAAATCATACTCGTTCTTGTAAGTTGAACTGTTTTAAACTAAATTCAGGCAGTTGTTGCAATTTAAAGGATGTGGTCTATCTCAGATTTGGATTCTGAAACATTGTAGAACCAGATTTATATATCTTGTAAATCCTTTTAAAGGAGGAAACGGCTAAGTGCAGAATATTCGCTACAACAGCACTACAAGTTATTTTTAGAATATCATAATTATTTTTCCATTATGCATTTCTGTGAGTTACATTTTACCTTCTGTTATGCTCCAGGTTGAAATACTCAAAGGGTAATTAGTATCTATTTCACTGGAATCAGTGGGAGTTAGTTATTTCAGAGGTAGGGAACTCTGACATTTAAGTTTTAAGGAGAGATTGGCATGCATGTTTAAGTTTCTTCAAGTAAATCTTATTCTAGTTATATAGCTACATACACTTTAGGGATACTGCCAGCTAAAAGACCATCTACTTGTCAGTTACAAATAAAAAAAATCTAATAGTACATTCTTTTACTACAAGAATGGTCTTTATCAATGGAAATAGCCCAACTGGTGACAATAGGATTGCGTTGAAAAATAAGCACTGGAACCAGTAGTATTATTTGATCATAGGTTGTGCTCCCACCCAGCCAATATGTGCAGGTTGACCCAAATGGTCTTTCAACACAAGAAGGTTGGAGAAGAGGGGTCATAAGAGTCAGAGAATAAAAATCTAGTATTGCACCGTTGCTTCGAACTGCAAACATTTTAAATAGTATCATTTAATAAGAAATTAAGTGCCCCTTGTGCTGGAATTGGACTGTTTGTCCATGCAAGGCTAAACCTGTGGTAAAGATGAGAGACATATGATGTCCAAAAACACTTTAAACTGTCTCTTTTAGTCATAAGCCACTGGTCTTTGAAACGATTCCTGTGTGGTTCTGAGCACATCCTGAGAAAATGTTCTAGTTGTCCTACTTCTTCTAATGTGTACTCTAATAAGGGTTCCTTTAATCTGTGCTTTAAATCTCCTTTAATCTGGTCACTGTTTTACACTTTGAGATGCACCCCTGAGGCCTCCTCTTGCCTCAGAAGAGGCTTGAAAACAACCATAACTTGCTGCTTGCTTTCTCAGACATGTCTATGTCTACATTCCTGGAGTCGATGTTGGTCCTGATAGACATTTCCTAAAAGCAGACTCCATCCTAGATGCAAAAGTGGTCTGTGTAGCTGGCAGTGAAGCATGGCACTCACGGAAATACTGGTGAAATGAAGGTCTGATGAGGCATACAGTTTGTTTTTCAGCCCATTTGGAACCTTAGTCACTTCACCAAAGTCGATCCCAACAACCCATTTGAAGTCCAGAAAAGCAACTGGAGAAGTTTCCCAAACAGTGTGGTGTGCGTGTGGGAAAGAACAACGGTGCCCCAAAGCTGACTGTTTTCACTGTCACTCCAACAGGGTACAGGGTGACACAAAGTGGGTGAAGCAGTGCCTTACCTTGAGCAAGTACAGCCACAATGGTGCTGCATTGCTGCCCAGCTGTGCAGGCTCGGGAAGAGGTATGTGCTTGACAAATGTGCTCGGTTCAGTGCTAATTCCATTGCCAAACCACTCTGTGTGTGTATGTGTATGTGAGTGTGTGAGGCAGGAGATGAGGGAGCTGTCTTACCTAGATCTATTACCTGAGCACCATGTAGCTTGCCTAAAGTAGTCACCTATGCTCCCTTTGTGTCAGTGGCAAGGCAGGTCGGGTAATGCATCCTGTTCTAACCCAGGAGATAAAGCTTAGAAAACTAATTTAGAAAATGAGTAGCCAGCCAGCCAGCACAGGGCCACAAAGATCATTAAGGAACTGGAGCCTCTTTCGTAGGAGAAGAGGCTGGGAGAGGTGTGACTGTTCAGCCTGGAGAAAAGGAGGTGCTGGAGGATCTTATCCATGTGTGCAAATACTTGATGAGAGGCAATGAAGAGGGAGGCTGATTCTTCTCAGTAGTGTCCAGAGACAGGGCAAGAGGCAATGGGCACAAATTGAAACACATGAAATTCCACCTGAACACAAGAAAACAGTTTTTTACTGTGGCACAGTTTGGCCAGAGAGGTTGTGGAGTCTCCGTCCTTGGAGATATTCAAAACTGAACTGGACACAGTCCTGGGCGACATGATGACCTCCAGAGGTCCTTTCCTACCTCAACCGTTCTCTGACTTTGTGATTCTGTGAATTTGCTTCAAGAAAAGAAAGCTTCAAGTCTTTATCGAGTTGGTACTATAAGAACATCTTTTAGTGTCCAATCTGTAGTAAATCCAGACAGCCCTGACACAGGAAATATGCGCTAATTTTAACATAAACCTGGTTTACCTTTATGTAAATGACACTGGATTCACAAGAATTATATGTTTATTAGTATTCTCTTTCATTCTCATTTGCCTATAATTTTCATTTGAGCAGCTCTCTTCAATGATGGCTGTAGTTGTATTTCACAGTTTGTATTCTCCCCTCAACAACAACAACAAAATCCCAAATGCAAAGAAATAAATAAACATACTGTGTGTTTTCTACGTTTCTGATGAAGAGCTAAGAAAATTTGAGATTGTTCTTTTTTCTACTACCTTGCTATTAATTACTAATCTGTACTATATGCACATTTATATACATATATATATACATTTATGCATACACATGTGCACATGCTCAGATACAAGACCACTTAAGTTAAATCATTCAGGTGTTTTGACATTGTATGGACTCCTTCAACACTTTATTCCCTTCTTTAAGTTTAGCTGTCAGCCCTCAGAAATCCCATTAGTAGCCACTAACATCGAACATTACAATCAGATTTTTATGAGGGTAAGAGATCTAAATCCTCAGTCCTACATCACTGATCTTCAGTGCTCTGAAAACACAAAGCAAGTTCAAAATGTCTTTGCTGGAAGTGTGGAAATCTCCAAGTGGAGTGAAGCGACCAACCAGAACGTCTCCCAAACCACCTCCTGTTAGGCACTGCCACAGAAGAATGTAGCCTGCACAGATATTCTTGGGGACTGTTCAGCTGCTTCAATTTATACTGAAGTTATGCTGACAGTCAAGTGACCTGGGGAACAAAGAGATGTTTTAAAGCAACTTTGTAGGTCGCTCATAACTATATTAAAAAACCTCGGCCCATGTCTCTTGCCTTGATTCTCACCTGTTTGCACACAAATTTCGCTCTAAAACTCCGAAAGATGAAATAACGCAATCCTGTTCATGCTGGCCCCTGAATTACACATCATTTTGCTCAGCCTCTTTCTAACTAACTGTGACTTCTGCAGATGAAGAGTGCTACATCAGTGCTGAAAACTGGTCTTCTACGTTGAATCGTGGGAGGCACGGTCTGCCAGTCTTGCGGCACAGCACGCAGTCACAGGGACCGAGCCCTGAAAATACAAACCTGGAATGTATTTGGGTGGCATTAAGTAGGTTTCAACCCAATCTTTTCCTGCTGTTGCTGTAGCCTGAAAAACTATGCAAATGCATTGCTGCTGAAGAAAGGAGGGAAAACAAAACAAGTCCGGACAACAGAACCGCCAGCTCACATTAGTATTCTGCCAGGGTGAAATAAACCAGATCGTTGAGACAAAATAGGCACAAATGAAGATCTCATCGGGAACATAGCTGCTTGAATAGGAATGGCTCTAATCTCAGCAGTGCCACAAATCCCCTTTGAGAAAATGAATTTTGGAACACTTTAAATTTTTAACTGTTTTTCAGTTTCCATGGAATAGCACCATGCCTCAGGCCATTTTAATAACATTCCTGGCTTGCCCTGCTGTAACAATCTGTAAAAACTCATCCAGTCAGATGATTTGGGGTTTAATATCAAGTTGCTTTGGAGAACATTCATGGTTGGAAGTGCATAATAATATGTTTTATTATTGCTGTAAAAAAAAAGAAAAAAAAAAGAAAAGCTAGAAGTGGTTTGCTTTTGCCCATTGGGGAGCTCTGGTTTGTTATTACATTCTATGCAGTGATAATTAATGACTCCACAACCAGCACTAAAAAAGTGTTCCCTGGCTAAAATTTTCAGAAGTAACTAATAATTTGGGGGTTCTTTGCTCTTACATCTTCAGTTTGAAATACCTTAAAGAAGGACCTGGTTTTCAAAAAATGCTAAGTCCTGACTTATTGCAAATCATCTACCTTCCTCTTAAAAACTTCAGACCCTGTCATTTTAAGGTCATGGTAGATGCTGTTTACTGGTAACAAAAGAAAAGTATATCAATTAACAAATTAGTAATAGAGCACCAGAGATGATCACAAATAAATCCATTTCAAAGAAAGATATTTTAAAATGGTACCTTCATCGCACCTGCAAGAGCAGACTTCTAGACTCTTGGGATGATTGGAAGCTACTTAATGAAGAAGCATGTAAGCAAAAGAGGGTAGGCTAGGGACCGGTTCTAGCAGTTGTTTTGTATTACTCAGTGAAAGAGAGATCAAGACCACATCCTACAGTCTTGGGTGGTGCTTGGACATACCAGAGTCCTTGTGAATGTCACTGTATGTGTTCTGCCTGCCTGAAGCTGTCCTGGAGCCTGGCTGTCCTTTGCCTGGCAGGAGGAATCACTCTTAACACCTGTGCAAAGTGGGGAACCTGCTACTGCATCAGAAAGCTGATGTTTCAGCCTTGGTGTTAATGCTCATTCAACGACGGAGAAAGAAGCATCATAGGTGTTCTTATTTCATCCACCCCAATGACTCAGCTTCAGAAAAATCCAGAAAGGCTTTGAGGTCTTTCCCCCAGCTCAGCTGCACTGGAGCAGGCAGAAGAAAGTGAAGGACTGAAGGAGAAAGCAAGTAACTGCTTTTGCGCTCTTCCTCTGACACAGTGATTGCACCAGGGTATCCTTATTTCACACCACTCTCCTTCTGGTCATGTTCACTTAGCCCAGATTAAAAACCTTTGGACCTATGTCTCCCCAGCTTGGTTTCAGTCATTTAAGCAGCCTTGCCTTTTCATAGAATCATAGAATGATAGGGTTGGAAGGGACCTCTGGTGACCATCTAGTCCAACCCCCCTGCCAGAGCAGGTGGCACAGGAACGCGTCCAGGCGGGTTTTGAATGTCTCCAGAGACGGAGACTCCACCACCTCCCTGGGCAGCCTGTTCCAGTGCTCTGCCACCCTCAAGGTAAAGAAGTTCCTCCTCATGGTTAGGTGGAACTTCCTATATTCAAGTTTGTATCTCTTGTCCTGTCCCTGGGCACCACTGAAAAGAGCCTGGCGCCATCCTCCTGACACCCATCCTTTAAGTATTTATAAGCATTGATAAGGTCCCCCCTCAGCCGTCTTTTTTCCAGACTAAAGAGACCTAATTCCCTTAGTCTATCTTCATAGGAGAGGTGTTCCAGTCCCCTAATCATCTTGGTAGCCCTTTGCTGCACCCTCTCCAGCAGTTCCCTGTCCTTAAGCCAGGGAGCCCAGAACTGGACACAGATTTTCTTCTTTGCCCTTTTCTTTGAAGAGCAGTCCCTGGCCAGGAGAGGTGTTCTGTATGTTCAGGTCAACATTTCAAAAATACAGTTCTCTTTTGATACCTGAGGTTCTTGCTTTCTTAAGTGAAAATGTGCCTTCTATTCATTTGGGCAAGATGCAACTTTTGGTCCTGTAAAATTAACAGTGCTTGCAAACAACCAGATCACCGTGCTGCAGCTGATTCTACATGCAAGCAAGCTGACAGAGGCCAGTGAAGGCAACACTTGGTAGCTCAAGGTGCCCAGCTGCATGGAGCCAGCTGGCCTTCTGATGGGGATTCCTCAGTACTTAATCCTAAATTTGTCCAATGTGGGGGTTATTTTTGTTGGATTAAGCACCAGGCAAGGCACCACACTTGTGTGAGCTTGCTTTACCTTCCCTAGGACTGTCCACTTTTGCCAGTCCATCTTCGTAAATCTTGTGGTTTATCTAGTGCATGTTCATCAACCTCTTGCTTCAAGGTGTCCTTTGCTGATACTATTTATTCATAGACACCAAGATTTCCTCAGCAGGATAATGAAAGTTGTTATTATTGTTTTACTCCAGCTGTCTTTCCTCGCTATTATCTTAGATTTTCCATCATTAATTCTCTGCCTAGCTGAAGGAGAGAGGAGTGTGCATCTAGTTCCAGTCTGAAGGAAAAAAGCCTGGAAGTAAGGAGGCAGCATCAAATGATCACACTTCTGATGACTGCTCTGACTTTCACGGGCAATCCTCTGGCTGTGTGTCACTATGGCCTAGAGCAGCACCTAAGGACAGGGAAGTCCTCCCACTATAGCTGTACCACGCTTCCCACAGACACATAGACTTCTGGGCATAGGGCAGGGATGCTGGGTCTGCAGAGAAGGCTGCTGGCTATGCCAGCTGGAATTCAGAGAGCGCGATTTTGCTTTGCTGTACTACAATTCAATTTTACAACTCGTGACACACTAACTGAGGTTTGGTATGTGACTGATGCTGCTGCTAGGAATGAGGAGAGAACATGTGCCTTCATCAAACTTTATGAAGTTCTGTTTATGATTAAAAAGTTTTACTTAAGGTCTATGCCTGCATTTGCTTTCTCAGAATTGCTCTAGGCTGCAGAGAGGACAAATCCTGGAGAAGGGAGTGGGAGAAGGTGCTCAGAGCCAAAGCTGCAGAGCTTGCCAAGGTCAGGCAACTCTTCACGCAGAACCAGGATCTGTCAGGGACACGCTGAGCAGCAACAGTTCAGCAGAGCTGGGCTAGGGAGACACAGTTAGTGTGGTAGCTCAGGGCTGGTGAAGCAACCATGGTGGCTGATAGCACAGAAAGTGGGCAGCGTCACCCAGGAGTGGCAGGCTGAGGGCACTGGGCATGGCGTGCCCAGCAGTGCTGCGCTGCATTGTTGGCAGCGCACACGGTAGCTGGCGGCACGCCCAGGAAATAAACATCGAAAGATGAAAGCAGGCCAATGTGGGAGGTAGCAGCCTGCTCGGTTTCCAGCCTCTGATCACCTTCTTCCAAGCCCTGTTTCTTTACAGTGTCCCCTTGTCCTCTCACAATGAACGGACCCGTTGCCCTCCATCAGGAAAATTAGTTGCCTTATGAAAAAGGGATCCCCCAGATGTTTCCCCCGAGAAATGCCTTACATTCAAGGGTGTGTGCACATCCCGAGAAAGGTGGTGATCTGATTTCTTTTAATAGACTTATTACAGCCTCATCTTCTGGAGCATCCACAATTGCCCATGGCTATCTCATATCCTTCTGAGTCTGACTGATACGTCTCTTTAAGATGTCCATACCAACACATTAGTACAGAAATACCACAGCAGGCAACATCATGCTTTGAGGTCTCAGTGTTGGTCCCTTGCACCAATGCTTCCTCCCAGAATCTAAGGAGATCCCACAGCTGTGCGGGTCAGGCTGGTGGAGCCTGGGGATGATAACCACCAGTCACACAGCCTCCATCCCACTGGGCTCTGGCTACAGCCTACCTCTGCCGGTATTAAGAAATTTTCTTCTTGTTTATAGCAAGTAGCAGCCTATTTTCTTTCATTTCCTATAATCAGATCCCCAAAATGAAACATATGGTAGTTAGAACAAAGTAGTTGATTATTTCCCTCTATTCAGTTACTCGTTCTTTGCCAGAGTACCAGACCAGAGTGGCAGGTGTTTTCATTACTGAACCTTAATCCTGACAAAAATGGTAATATCAAGAGGATTTGCTCTATGAATAAGAAGAGATATAGCAAATCTTGGGGGTTTTGTTACTAAAACTTTATACCTGTGAGAAGTTTGTATCTAGCATAAAAATATTCACTACATACCAGAAGTGAAAATGAATGCTAGTTTGCTACAGAAGTAATTAAAAAGGGAAACAGCCTACAATTTGAAGCTAAAACTGACATAGAACTTTTATACAAGTGGAGTCAGTACGGGGTAACTGCAGAAAAGATTGTCATGGTTTAACCCCAGGCAGCAACTAATCACCACGCAGCTGCTCGCTCACTCCCCCCCCAACCCCGGGATGGGGGAGACAACTGGAAAGGTAAAAGTGAGAAAACTCATGGGTTGTAAAGACAGTTTAATAGGTAAAGTGAAAGCCAATGTGCGCAAGCAAAACAAAACAAGGAATTCATTCACCACTTCCCATCCGCAGGCAAGTGTTCAGCCATCTCCAGGAAAGGAGGGCTCCATCACGCGTAATGGTTACTTGGGAAGACAAACGCCATCACTCTGAACGGTCCCCTTCTTCTTCCCCTAGCTGTTTATGCTGAGTGTGATGTCATACGGCATGGAATATCCCTTTGGCCAGTTGGGGTCAGCTGTCCCAGCTGTGTCCCCTCCCAGCTCCTTGCGCACCCCCAGCCTACTCGCTGGCAGGGTGGTATGAGAAGCAGAAAAGGCCTTGACTGAGCAAGCACTGCTCAGGAGTAACAACATCCCTGTATTATCAACACAGTTTCCAGCACAAATCCGAAACACAGCCCCATGCTAGCTACTACGAGGAAAATTATTGCCATCCCAGCCAAAACCAGCACAAAGATAAGCAATGCTTTAGAAGCAAAATCTCTCAGGTGATGTGGTGGTATTAAAAGTTACAGAATCACATAATGGTAGAGGTTGGAAGGGACCTCTGGAGGTCATCTCATCCAGCTTCCCCTCATTGTGCAGGATCAGCTAGAGCTGGCTGCCCAAGACCATGTCCAGATGGCTTTTGAATATCTCCAAGGATGGAGACTCCACAATCTCCCTGGGCAACCTGCTCCAGTGCTTGGTCACCCTCACTGTGAAAAAGTGTTTCCTGATGTTCAGGCAGAAGATCTGGTGTTTCAGCTTGTGCCCATGGCCTCTGGTCCTGTCACTGGGCACCACTGTAAAGAGCCTGGCTCTGTCCTCTTTACATCTTCCCTTCACATATTTATATACATCCCCTGAGCCTTCTCCAGGCTAAACAGTCCCAGCTCTTCCAGTCTCTCCTCATAGAAGGGATACTCCAATTCCCTAATCATCTTAGCGGCTCTCTGTTGGAATCTCTCCAGTAGCTCCATATCTCTCTTGTACTGGGGAGCCCAAATACTCCAGGTGTGGCCTCACCAGTGCAGAGTGGAGGGCAAGGATCACCTCCCCCGACCAACACTCCTCATAACGCAGCCAAGGATACCATTATCCTTCTCTGTGGCAAGGGCACATCGCTGGCTCACGTTCAACTTGGTGTCCACCAGGGCCCTCAGGTTCTTCTCTGCAAAGCTGCTTTCCAGCCAGTCAGCCCCCAGCGTGTACGGGCGCCTGGGGCCGTTGCTCCCCAGGTGCAGGACTTTGCACTTCCTCTTGTTGAGCGGTTAGACTAACTAGATCCTGGCTGTGCTTCCCCTGTATTTATTTTGCCTGTTGTTACTACTTGTTAGCTCATTCTTTCTTGCACTGTTTATGTAGCACTGCCAAGCGGCAATTTAGCTGCATCTGTGCTGGGCGCACATGAATCCTTCATGAGTGCTACCCTGTTCTAGAAATGTAAATTCACACATTGGCCTCATCAGTATCATTTTGAATGCAACTAACATCAATTATGTGTGTTTCATTATATTTTTCATCCTCTTCCAAGGTGCAGATTTGCTTATACAGTGCATTATTCCATCTTTGGGGGTTTTGCTGGTAATGTATATGCTAGGCTGCGTTGTGTACGCAGAAGTATTCTGAAGCTGCCTCTTCTCCAAGCTGAAAGAGGCCTGTTACCTCAGCCTCTCCTCACACGGCAAGTGCTGCAGCTTCCCCTGGACAGGTTGGTGGCCTCCACTGCACTCACTACAGTTTGCTGAAGTTTCCCTTGCATTCAGAGACCCAAAACTGGACACACTATTCTACATGCGGCTGAGTAAAAACAGATAACTTTTCCTGGCCTACTGGTTATGCTCCTGGTGGTACAACGCAGGATGCTCTTGGCCTTCTTTGCTGCCAGGACACACTGCTGGCTCATGGCCAACTTGCTGTCCACCAAGACTCCATGTCCTTTCCTGCAAAGCTGCTCCCCAGCCCACCAGTCCCCAGCCTGTATTGTTGCAGAGGGCTCTTCCTTCCCAGGTGCTCAACTTTTGAATTTCCTTGCAATTTGTCCTTGCTGAATTTCGTAGACTTCCTGTTCAGGCCATTCCTCCAACCTTTGAATGGCAGGTACAGCACTGTCACCATCCCACTTTGGCATCACCTGCAAACTCGATGAGCACGCACTCCATCTCCTGAAAAGCCACTGAGAAAGATGTCAAACAGCACTGGCCCTTGCGGTGCTCTGCTTGCTACTGGCTACCAGTAGAGTATAACCCACTGACCCCCACCCTCTGAGATGGATGATCTAACCATTCTTTCCCCATCTCTGTCCTGTAGTATCCCAGTTTGTCTGATAGATGCAGAAAGATGAGATGCGCTGTTACTTGGAATACCAAGCTGTCATTTTGTACTGGTGCAGCAATGAGTGATTCCTTTCTCTGACGTGACAGAATGTACTTCACCTGTACTGTAGCCAAGCAATGAGCTTGGCCCCTGCTGTAAGGAGGAAAACTGATTCGGACGGGGTGTTAATCCAATGCAACAATATAAGAGAGATCTTATAGCAACTTTCCAGTACCTGAAGAGGGCCTATAAGAAAGTTGTATAGGGACTTTTTACAAGGGCATGCTGCAATAGGATGAAGGGCAATGGCTTCAAACTGGAAGAGGGGAGATTTAGATTAGATATTGGGAAGAAATTCTTTATTGTGAGGGTGAAGAGACACTGGAACAGGCTGCCCAGGGAAGTTGTGGATGCCCCATCCCTGGAAGGGTTCAAGGCCAGGCTGGATGGGGCTTTGAGCAGCCTGGTCTAGTGGGAGGTGTCCCTGCCCAGGGCAGGTGGGTTGGAACTAGAATCATAGAATCGGTGAGGTTGGAAGGGACCTTTAAGATCATCAAGTCCAACCATTAACCTGCCCTGATGAAAACCCCTTCTAAACCATGTCCATGTCCACATCTACCCTTTTCTTAAACACCTCCAGGGATGGTGAATCCACCACCTCCCTGGGCAGTCTATTCCAATGTTTAATAACCCTTTCAGTGANCCCCGAGCCTGTAGCGCTGCTTGGGGTTGTTCTAACCCAAGTGCAGGACCTGGCACTTGGCCTTGTTGAACCTCATGCCATTGGCCTCAGCCCATCGATCCAGCCTGTCCAGGTGATCTTTAAGGTCCCTTCCAACCTGAACCACTCCATGACTCTACGAATACCCATATGTCTTCAAGACTCTCAACTGGTAGGCGTTTCGTAGTCCCCTCTGCTCAGGAGGAGCCGTGTGACCCCTGCAGCGGGGATGCCGGGGCGGCGTTGCCTGCACCCGCGGGAGCCACGGCAGGTCGGCCCGCCCGGCCCGGCAGCCACCTCCTTAACAACAACGGAACACCACGCCCCCGGCCCGCGCTGGGAGCCGCTCTCAGCGCTTCTCGCTGCCTTCCGAGGGCCAGCGCTGCCGGAGCCCGCACCGCCGCCAGGCCCGGCCAGCCGGGCTCTCCCCGGCCTCCGCCAGGCCCCGGCCCGCGCCCACGCTCCGGGGGGTCTTGGAGGCCGGGTGAGGCTCTGCCTCCCTGTACCGGCGCCGGGCGTCGATGGTGAATTTCGGCCCGGCTGCGCCTTCTGCGGGCGGGCGGGACACGGCCGGGCCCGGCCCGGCGGGGAGGGACCGAGCGGAGACACCCCCCGCTTCCTCCCGTCGGCCCCCGCTACGTGACCCAGCCCCTCCCCGCGCCCCTCAGCCCGAAC
>VXBO01001262.1:685630-771265 GCA_013400135.1 Rhinoptilus africanus | reverse complement strand
CTGCCATGAGAGAGGCTTCGGGGCGCACAACCTGCGGCTGACCCCTTCTGCGGAGGGTGCTGCCTTAAAACATCAGGCTGCTTCCCTCAGGAGCACTCGCAAAAGTTTGGAAGTCGCCCTTAATGTGCATCTAACTCAGAGTTATGAATGGTTTCTGGGAATTGCAGAAGCAGTAAATCGTGTTATTTCTGCTGTTGTTAACTTTGTAATTCAACACTTGCGCTGAATCACAGTAGCTTAATTGGGTGGAATACATATCTGTCTCCGATATGTTTGTTTCATCGGGTTTGTGTATCTTCTGGTTATGTATCCTTATGAACACAGCATGTTCAATAGCTATGCTTCCGTACCTTGCATACTTCTCTCTCTTCCCCCTCCTCCCCCCTTTCTTCTCTAAAGCTTGTTGAAGTTTTCTGCAACGTTTCTATGACTGTAAGCTATAAATTTTAGGCTAGTCATCATATGGGGTACTGTACCCCATCCTGTGAGGTGTGAGACCTGACCGTGCCATGCAAACCCTCTTAGGACAAGCACAGCACTTTTCTACTGAAGCTAACTGCAGTGTGGTTTTGAGTTTGCCAAAGGTTTGGCTTTTCTCGCATAAATTGCAACAACATCAGGAGTGCTTTTGTTGGTGAAGAAAATATTTTGGGGATAGAGGTGGCCCAAGTGAACTATTTGCAGGGAGAAGATATGAATAGGAAGTGGTACTAAAGCTTGCATTTATATAACCTTACTTAAAAATAATATGTTCTATAAACTTGCATGGAGGTTGACTGGATATCATTTCAATTTCATCTGATTCCTTCAGAAGACATGTGAACTAAGTATGTGCATTGGATATCAAGATGAGAGTGAAAAATCTTGAGAGGTATTTTCCTCTTGAAAACATTGTGCAGAAGACTAAACTGCATTTTAATAGCTATCTAAATACTTCAAATGTTTCGAATACACTTGAGTATTCTGTTTTCTTGTTGTTTTTTTTTTTAAATTGTATCTTAACACCATTTGTGTAATTTTTTTAAACAATATTCTTTTAGAGATGAGCTGTTACCTTTCAGGGCATGGGGTTTTGGTTTTTTTCTTTCTAGGTGGATGGCAGAAAAGACCCTTCTGTGGTTGCAAGTACCATAGTAAATATTTTACTAGTTTTTAAGGGTGTTATCATTTAAAATGTAGCTTTAGAGTAGTTTCACTTTAATAATTTTGTTAATATCTTATGACTTAGGACCCAGTACTGGAAGGAGATTGTTCAGTTGCTGGACTCTTTAGGGTGAAGTTCTTTACAGACTCAGTGTCTTAAAGTGCCTTTCTAGAAGTGCTTTTAATTTTATTATGGGATTATACAATGAAGTTGCAATTCCTAATTTCCTCTCACATAAACCTGTTTAACTTTGGTTTAGGGGCGTTACTCCAAGATACAGTACTCTTACAAAAGAGACTTTTTAGTCCCATTCCTCCCCACAAAGTGTATTTTTGCAACATTGAGATTGTATTTTATGGGCGCCAGAAGTTTCGAGTCCAACGAATTATTGAGGAGGATGGAATGTCCTTTCGTAAATCCATTTCAGGAAGGCAAGTTGGGGTTGTGTCACTACGTAGTGACCATGGAGTACATAATAGCCCCCAAATGCCGTTTACTTTACTCACTTAGATCTCATAACTTTTCTTCTGAGTTCCAATCTCTGGTGAGCCACTCTGCACATAGATGACATTAGGGCAACTTCGTGGTTAAATTGTGTTACATCCATTGAAATCTTGAGGTGTGGTTCACATGCCTCAAGATCTCGTGTCCTGCAGGTTTGTGCCAGTAAAGGCTTCCTGCTGAAGATGTCATGCAGCCCTCAGCCTGAACATAACCCCTCTTACCTTGAATATCCTCAGTTGATGAGG
Source organism: Rhinoptilus africanus (assembly GCA_013400135.1). NCBI lineage: Eukaryota > Metazoa > Chordata > Aves > Charadriiformes > Glareolidae > Rhinoptilus > Rhinoptilus africanus. The sequence continues at coordinate 769,372 of VXBO01001262.1, read as the reverse complement.
TTGCTACAGTGAGATATTGAAAGAGGACAAGTTAACAAACTCCTAATTCATTCACAGTTGTCAACCTGTGAACCAAGATATTCAAGTGCACCTGGTATCAAAGCAATAGTCTTAGCAATAGGGTCTCTGTCAGAACAGACTCAGTTCTGTCTTTTTGTGGGCTTTAATATAACATTAGTAACTGTGGCAGGGTGAATTAGCTGTACTTCTAGGGTGCATTCTTTGTCGGTCCAAAGCAAACTACAAAAAAGGAGAAAACAAAAGAGACAGGATGGACTGATCTGTGGAAATCTGTTCTGATTTTCAGTTGGTCTAAATGTCTTGCATCTACTCTGGTTTCAGAATTGCATTAACAATACAACCAACTGGTGAATTTAGACAGCTGGGTAGCATGCAGTAGCTTGACATGACTTCATATGTATGAGAGCATTGGAAAAATGGTTGGGTTAGTCCTTGGAGGAATATCTAGAACTGCGCATTTATGGGTCTTTTAATGATGGCAGGTACATCTGAGAAAGAGAGCCAGATGGAAGAGATTAGAAATCAACTGTGTTCTATTAGAAAGGGGTTTTTTTTAATCTTCTTTGGAACATGTGAAACCTGTCACTCTGCGGCAAGGTTCTAGAGAGATGACTGTTCATCAAATTTGATGTGGCAATTTGTGTGTTTCCCTGATGGGCTGATAACCCGAATGGTATAACATGCATTTTTGTGGTCTCATTCATTATAATTAAAGTTAAGTAAGAGATGTATTTTAGTTTAATCAAAGGATAGTGATGATTGCTGTTGATAGTTGTAAACCACCTTGTCCTGTGATTGCCTGGTGCGAAATAGCTCGATTTTTGGTAAATAGTTCATGGGATTCGGATGACTCCATGTAACTTTCATATAGCAGGCTTATCCATTCTTAAGATTTAGTTGAAGTGGTGATGTTTCATTTACTGCTGGAAATAGTGAAAACAAACTAAACAGGATACCTTTTTTCTTCACTAAAATGTACATTCCTGACTTAGTAGAATGAAAGAGCGAGCCTTTGATGTAAAGGCTTCACCATAAACTCCTAAAATATTGGTTCCTGTTCCAAAATATTGGAATAGGCTGGCTAGTTACTTAACTAGCCTTGAGTAGCTGTCTGTTTTAGGCTGGTTTCCTTGTCTCTTGTTTCCCCAAGAGCTATGCGTGGTAGCTTCTTCAACCTTAAGGGGAAATTAGCACTTAATATTATGTTGTGGTATTTATGCCTAGAGGCTTCATTAAGGCCACAAGGTTTGGTTGTGTTGAGCAATAGGCAATGCTTCCCCTCCATCTGATTATGGCCTGCGCTGTATAGAGATGCCTGTTGTCTTCTGAAGATGTCTACCTAGTTTAATAAAATGCATTTTGATTTAGGGGGTTGGGGTCAGAAGGATTATCAACTTTTCTGATACTGTTAACCTATGCGTTAATTTGGAATAAACATGCAATTGCTCCATTAAATAAGAAGTGCCCTGAAACAAAATGTATTTGTGTGGTTTGGATGTTGGACAGCTTATTTTAATCTCTGAGCTATATCTGGTTAAAATATTGTATTTAAAGTTTCGTAAATGTATGCTATACCTTCTGGACCCCTTATACTTTGTCAGCTCTATAAATTAACTCTGACACACTGAATATTTTTCACCAGCTAACGTAGCTGTTAGTTAAGTTAAATAAAGGAGAAAAGCCCACATGCTCTCTCCATGCATACAGCTGGACATCTCTGTTAAATTTTTCAACAAAAATGAAATTTTGATTGCTTTTTAAAGCTTCATGAATACACTAATTGGTGAATCATCTAATGTGCAGTTTAGTTTCAGGAAATATGAAATGGCTCACTAACTTCATGGTTATAAGATTATGCAGACCTTCTGAAAATCTCGGTAAGAAAATGTGTGCAGTGGTGGTGGTTGATATTTTTGGCTGTGAGAGAGGTTGGCTAAAACTCAATGTAGTTATGCATAGTCTGCACTAGTTTATATGGTAGAAACTCCTTTGAAGAATTATCTGGAAGGAAGAAAGAATAACTTTACAGGTCTGTCTTCTCCTGGGACCTTACCCAGATTTTGTTAGAGGCTTGCAATCAGGAACCTCTTCTGGATCCGTAACTGGTCCTGAATTCCTGGATAAGGTGGTAGTTGCTCTTCACCCTGTGCTTTTACAGAGACAGCCGAGGTTGTTGAATTCTTCAGCCTTAATGTTGGACAGCTGCAAAACATTTAAAGCCTATCTTTGAAAGATTGGGGTAAGAAGGAGGGGGAGATGGAGGCTGCCCAGATAAGTAATACTTCTTGAGGACTCTGAAGTATTTTCTTTATGTAGCCATATACGGTGTGTTCTTGGCTAGCTGGATACTACTTGATTATGTACTACGTTATCAGCTGAAGTATTTAAACCAGTAGTCCTTTCTGGTGAAAGTTTGGGTCTCTACTGTAGTTGCAGAATCAAAGAGGGCAGGAATTTGCTTTTCTTTTTGCTGCAGTAGAATAAGAAAAATTTCAGTGCAGTGCATAAGGTCTCTTTGTAAGCTCAAGGTTTTACTAATAAATGTTGTCATTGTTGTTGAAGATGCATGGAGCATTCTTAGAATATTGTTGTATTGCAATACTTAGGGCGAGCAACAATTTCTTGCAGGCAGAAAGAAGCTTTCACAGTATCTGGAGGTGCTTCAGTGATTTCTGGTTGGAGTATATTTACAGAGGTGAAATTTGAAAGATTGCTTAAAAATTTATGTGCAGTAAAAGCAATCAAAAATAGTTTTTCTGCAGTACTAAATCGTATAACGGTTTTGTTCCTCCTGAGCAGAATGAATTCTGATAGTAATTTAACAGTCAGCCTGGCTCCCAGATGAAATTATTTGTGCCTCGTTGCTGAAGGCCCAAGTATCAATCATAGGATTAAGAATTGTAATTCTGGGATAAAAAGGTCTGGCATTTGGCACCTTTTACATGTTTCCATTAGGCTAGTAGAGACTCAAGGACTGCAGCTGAATGAATTAGACTTGATCAAGCTTGTGATAAAAGCTGATCAAGATAATATCTTAGAATATTTGGCTTTAAATAACAAGAACTTAGGTTGTAGTGATTTCTTATGCCAGTTTGACTTAATTTTCTTCATGAAACTTGGCTCGCTAAGGATGAACATGTTTAGGGGGCAGACCTGCAAGTGGCCTGTTTCTTGAAAAACAGGCTTATATCTCCAAGATGTCTCTAACTTCTGATACCTTGAATTCTGTCTGCTTAAGTACATTGGCTTTCTTTAATCTAAATACATACTCTGCCTCTGTAGCTTAGGTTTTTGGTTTTGCAGTAAGGCCTGTGCAGCAAAGTCTGATTTATTGACTGACTCACTTATGGAAAAAGTACCCAATACTGAACTTTGTTTTTGGAGAGCTTTTACATTTGGCCTCTGTGAAGAAGGAAGTATTTTAATCATTCCAGTAGTGCAGTAAGCGGTCTCTTTATTCTTTTGAAGTAGCATATGGATAAAGTGAATTAATTTTAGACTGTAAATTATCTTTAATCTTCTGTTGACTGGAATCTTTGTGTGGTAGATTTGGTTAAACACTTATACTGCTTAGTTGATGCTGTGTTTTCTTAGATCTTTAGTTTTCACATTTCTGTTGGGGAATGGTGAATTATATACTTTTTTTAAAAACATATGTTAAGCCTCATTTGGATGGAAAGTGGAATTCAATTAAATATATAAATAGTATTTAAAATTGGTTTGCAGTTCATTACTTCAGATGTATTGGATGAGTAGTTAAACCAACAATTTTATCAAAACGCATTTTTTTAATTTAAAATTTGCTCAGCGAGTTAAAATTTTTATTCACTTGTGTTTTGCAGTATTTTAGACTTGTTAGATCTCATTTCTCATTCATTGGTCTTACTCATGGCCTAGAAGAGGAATATGTATTATATGTATAATAAGTATGTATTTTTAAGCTGCCAAACAGTTGTGGTGGTAAAATTATTAATTCTTAACATTGAGATGTCTGGCAAAGAGATTATCTTCAGTAAAAGAACATTCCTTTCAACTGAAAGCTAGCAGTCTGTGATTGTTTCCAACTCCCCACTTCTGAGCTAGGGTAATACTGGGTGTGCCACTCCTATGGGCTCCACCAGGAGACATCTCTCTATATTGTCATGGTGCTTAGTGCTTGTGTCTTCCACAGAATTGTGGTTGTTTAGCAAGGGATTTAAGGAGTCCATTCCTCCTAGGGATGGGTACCTGGCTTTGTTAATGTTGAAATGATTGTTTTTCCTCGCATTTTTCTGAAGTAGCGTACAGGTTGGGTCTCTGTGATCACTTGGCAGAGGACCAGGAGAGATGCTGTCAATGTTCTCTCACGGTGATCGTAGTTAATAAAGCCGGCTGTCTGACCTGTCCTAAATTGTACCTGCATTATTACGCACTTGAAGTCCCCAGATTCTCTGACATGATTTCTCAATTTTTATTCAACCAGTTCATTTAATCCACGATGTTCTCCTTTCTTTTCTGGGTTAGTTGGTAATGGCTTGTTGAGGGATACCAACTTGCCAGGGAGACCAACTCTGAGTGCCGGCGTTGGCCTAAGAGGGTGGGCTGGGGTGCATGAGAGGGTGCAGAGGGGTGATGGTGCTGTGCTGGCCCTTCAGATTGCAGTGGCTTGTTCTCTCAAGTCTGCTCATCTAGCCACATCTTTAATGAAAGAAGGGTTTCTTGTATCCAGTGAGCAAAGTTTCTTCTGTCAAGACCTCACTGGATATTTCTGCAAGTTCTTGCCAGTGGTTTAACTCATTTGGATGTTTGACATTCTTTAAAACTTTGGCAGCACATATGATCTGCTTTGATTTTACTTTATTTTTATTTATTTGTTTTTTTATTAATAGTAAGTCAAGGCCTTAATGCAGATTGTCGCAATGCTGACAAAATATATATAAATATATATATAAATTGGATATAAAGTTTCAGTATCAGACCAGCTTTGTCTTCAAAAATGCATGTGGTTTATCTACTGAAGAGGTTCCTCATAATTATTGCCCTTAAGATCTGGATGCTTTATTTATGTAAGCAAGAAATTTGACAAGAGGACCTCTGGGTTTTACAGATATCAGAGAAATTATATGTGATAATTTAGTTCAAGATTGTGAAATTAAAATTTCTGTGAATATAATCTTGGAGAATGCAAAGGTACTGCCTCTGGGTTTAAGGCCCTGAACTACAACGTACTGACTCTGGGAGAGGATATCAGGGATGTGTTAATAAGTAGTTCATGTGTTCTTATATTCTTGTCTGAGCTGCATGTATTGGCCAGGAATTTTTTTTACTAGGTGTACCCTTCCATGGTCTTAACTATTCTTATGTTATATCCCATTACTATATTTCACCAGTGCTTTGTCTGCCTCTTAGTATTTGCTGACATTTTTAGCTTATGGACCGATTTGGCAATTGACAAAATTCTGTCCCATCTTGGATTATGACATTGTGATTGTTGATTTCTTTCGAATACTTAGTTATCTTTAGAAGAGAATGCTTGAAATGGACTTTTGGAGAAAACCTATGTTTATTCTGGAAGCCTAATGTATTGTACACTGGTAAGACTGTAGAAATACTGTGTTTCTAATTTCTATTCACTTATTCATTTTGAGGATGAAAATTCTTTTTTGTTGTTTATTATAATTTAGCAGTTATTGTCCAGTATGACAATTCCAAAATAACTTATTCTATGATGCTTTCATGTCTTAATTAAAGTGTTTGCAAGCTATGTAAATACACATAGTAATATGTATTCTAGAGGTATTTTTATTGCCCATTGAATTGTATTATAGCAAAATTTATTTGAATAAATACAAGCACTCTTGGATTGTCCTGTTGATCTACTGTTTCTCTCACTGGAACTAAAAAGAGAAAATCTGAGAATCTGTCAGAAGTTTGAATTTTTATATCACCGATACAGTTGTGCTATAGGAAGTGAGAAAACTGCTCTGGGATGACCAGTGTCAATTCTCATGTGCAGATGATATGGTTTTGTTCTCTCAAATTCCTTGGGGTCTGAAGCATCTGTTAGAGGATTTAGTATTTTTGTCGGTAGAACTGTTAGTCCTTATATGCATGTGACGTGGTTTTGTTCTCTCAAACTCCTTTGGGAGTGAAGCATCTGTTAAAGGATTTTCAGTGTTTTTGTCAGAAGGAATGTGACTAAATTCAAAATTATCAAGTAATTTCACCCATGTATAGCTCAAGAGTTGCTTATGTGGATGGTTGATGATCGCTGCCTTGTTCAAGTTTATTATTTTGATATTTGTCGAACAGTTGTGAACAGCATAAATGAGGTGAGGAGCCTTAAGGTCCAGACCAGTAGAGTAATTGGTGTCTAAAAAAGTAGTAGTCATCTTCCTGTATTTTCGATAAAGGTTTGGACTTAGATTTAGTATGGCATATGGTTTTTGAAAAAAAACCCACTTTGTTCTGCTCTAGACCCTAGAAATATATATAATTCAGGCAAAACTGACCTTTTATTGATTAAACTTATACGTGTTTCCGGGACTAGGTCTGTAAGCCAGCTTTTAGGGGCTAATTCTTTTAAGTCGTTTGAAATCTCCCTGCTTTTGTGTGTTAATTTGGTTCATCCCTTCGCCACATCTCTTGGTCACTGTTGTATTTTTTTAGTGGATGCTGTTTAGCTTTTTTTGCATCTAGTTTTGGTCAGGATTTTAAGAATGGAAAAAATTAGCATAGTAATGTACCATCAGTTGTCTTTTTGAAGCTATCTATATTTAACAGATATTTGGAAATCCTCATTGGCAGTGAGCTCCAGAGGAACTTTCCAGCCCTGTTTTCAGCAATACAATTGGTTTATTTGGGTAGAAAATACTCTCCCTGAGCATCACAGATGACAATAGATGAGCTGAGGATTTGCAGTTATACCTATTTTGTAAATGGTTCTTAAAATATAGATGACTGTTCTTAGTCCTGTGAGTTCTTGCATATAGGTTCAAAAAGTATTGTGTTATGAAATCACATCTTGTTTCAGTTATACAAATAATTCCCTTTTTTTGACTGTGTAGCAGTAAAAACAAAGACTGAAAAATATCTACATAGCCCATGGATTCTATACTATTTTTTAAATTTTAGTCAAATATGAGAGATGAATCAATTTTATATCATGATAAGCCAATCATCTCAATGCTAGTAATGTTAACATGGCATACTAATAGTAGTATATCTATGCATGTTTGAGCAATATGTGATCCTTGTACTTGTTTTAAAGCCTGTAATAAGTGAAAGGAATCTGGATTTGCCAGTTTCATTGACAGAGGCCTGTATAATTTCACACGAGTTTCTTAATGGGACACCTGCAATGACATTTTCTGTTTTCCTGAGAAATACAGAGGCGCTAGGATTTTTTTTCTTTCCTCATAATCCTAGAGAGCAGTGAGTAAATCAAACCTGGAAACTGTGGGGAAAAGAGAATATTGTTATGTAAGGAGATAAAATGCCATATAGCTGTGGTTTACACTTTATTCATTGCTATGAAACTTGATTAAATTATTTTCCTTTTTTTTTCAATATTAATGCTTTGCTTGACAGAATTTTGATACAGCAAAGATGTGCAAAGAAGTAGTTTTGCCCTTTTTGTTATGCAGTAGAAATCTAGAAAGAGACGAGACTTGTTCAGGGTCCGTTCTCAATTTTTTTCATGTAAACTCACAGCTTGCATCTCATTTTCCGAGTTCTCACAAATGTTGGCCTTGGTTTCTTCTGTTACTCACAGGCTTGCTTTTCTTTGTACCATTAAGTTATATCTGTAATGCCAAAAAATCTACTTTGCAATTTAATTTTGGCTGACATGAAGAGGGTCTGTAATTATAGTTACTGTTTCCAGCAAGTTGAGTTTTTCCAGCAGTCTTTCTATGAAGAATGTGACTGTGGATTAATTGTACATAAAAATGAGTCAAAAACTTTTTTCTGCCAAAGGCAAACAGAGAAGTAGGTGCTAGTAAGGTTTTCAAAACTCTGTTACCTAGGTAATTTGTAGATCTACTGTGAGCTGTTGCTCCAGGAAGTATAAAACTGATTTAATTGAGTGAGAAAGTTATTGGGGTACAGCCTACTTGTAAAACAGATAGCAATTTTGTGGAAGTTTTCTAATTTTTACTCCTAGAAACAAGGCATTTTTAAAGCCTACTGCCTCCACGATGAGGTTGTCATCTCTAAAGCCATGATACCCTGCCCTTTTTCAAGTTATTCTCAATTCAGAGAGGACAGTAAGTTAACGGGTGTTGATTTAAGAATATGCTGACACCCTGGGTGACTGACTTACCTAACAAAATTTCTTCTATTCTGCCTCACTAGTTTATGCGCATTGCTTTAGTGTCCTGGAGGGACTGAGGAGGCAACAGCGGTGCTCTGCGGCAGCAGGATGACGTACTTTAGTCGTTGAATAGTGTGTGATAGTGTTCAGCTGATGCCTCTCTTCTGAAGGATATTTTAGTTCTGCTGTTTCATTAATCACTGTAAGTTTTCCTAATGCTCTGTATGCACTTTTCTTTTATAAAAACACCATAGTACCGGTATAAGGAATGATCTAGAGGAAAATGCTTCGCAAACGCGGTTGAGTTTGTTATTAGCATGGAAAAGTAGTCTTGATCTTAGCTGTCACTACTGCGCTGTCAGAAACCCTTGTGGTTTGCATATAGCAGGACTTATGGTGGTGTTACAGCTATGTTGGCAAAAATTCTGGCCTTTGATTTGGGAGAGTGATGGAAGCCAAATCAGGAAATGAATGTCAACATACGAAGGTACTTCTCTTTTACAAAGTCTTCCTAGGTGGGCTTACTGATACAGTACCATTTGCAAATCCCTTAAGCATAGACGAATCCAGTGCTTCTGATCCTTGTTTCCAAATCATTTAGCTCTGTATGTGTATTTTATAATCTTTTTACTAATTTTGGAGTTGAACCGTGTATTTAGCTCTAATGCGAAGTGATTGTACTTCAACACCCGAGGCAGCCTAGGTAGTTAAATGCCTCTATGCAGGAGCTAAGCCTGGGGCTCAAATAAATGCATATAGAAAACTGCAACTCAAAAGGCTTTGCAAGCATACCTATCCTATCGGTGCAGGAATTAAGTAGATAGGAGTAAACTGTCCATGTTGGTCATATGGGAGCGCACAGAAAGAGGATGGACTTTAGCCTCCTTGGTGAGCAGCAGCAAAGGAGTGTTTCGTATACAGAGGGAGGAGAAGGAGGTGAAACCAAGTTCTGTGTGTGTGGAGTCTGCAGAGCTGAAGCTTGCAGTGTGTCAGTAGTAGCACAATCGCTGGTGGCGATGATACCAAACTTGTGTGCGATCCCTGGGCTGTACTGTAATGCCAACGGGCGGTGCTGTGAGTTATTGCTGCTTTTGCATTTTTCTCCCCTCTCGTCAGGTATTCCAAAATAACTAAATCTGTTGTAGGGGAAATCTGTTGGGGGAGCATCTCCAAAACAAACAAACAACCGAACAACAAGGAACGAGTATTTGGACAAAGGTGCAACTTTGGAACAAGTGTAGCTATATTCATAGCATTCCAATTTTTGGCTGGCTGTATGTAGTGGTCTTCCCATGATAGTTCAAATAGCTTAAAATTGCACATAGTGGAAGTTGAGCAATGGTAACTGGAAGTAAAGATAAAGAATTAATGACCATGGATGTTTCTGGTTTTATTTACATATTATTTGAAGTTAAATAGGATGTCCAGGACTACTTGGAAGAGAATCAGAAGAGCAAAGAAAAACCTCTCCTGGTCATTGTGTTTTCATGCCGTTGAGGTGGGGTTTTTCCCCTCTTCAGACTAAGAGGGGTCTTGTCTGGTCCTTGTGGACTTCAGCTACTGCTTACTGTGGGTTTAAGTCCTCCACTTTCTGTAATAACTTAAGAGAATATTGTCTTTTGTATGTGTCCACGTTGTTTTACTTTCTTGTTTGCTACCTCCACGCAGTACTCGTAGGATGGAGTGTACCATTATACAAGATCAAGGCTGCTAAGTCTTCTAATTCAGTGTAATATCTCTGAGGCTTGCAAAGGTAACAGATTTGCCATTCATACAAAGTTTTGTGGAGAAAACAAGATGGCATAGAGTCTTAATGTTAATTGATATCAATGAGTAAACAAATAGTTGGAATTTTTAGAGAGGAAGCTTGTTTTATGTTGTATTTGTGTTTGCTGGATCATCCTGCTCTGTCATTTCACTGAATCTGACACTGTCCACAAATAACTCGGAGAGTGTCTTAGTTGTTCACCCATCATTTTGCAAACTCTTAATGGACAACTTGAATAGTTGTGATTCTGTATCATTGACAAAGTCTCCTATTTTGTTGTGCAGCTGTAAACTTCTGTAGTGAAGTGCATTGCTGCATAAGTGAGAATGGGAGTTCACACATGAGTTATTGTTCCCACTCCTGTGCTTCCTTCATGTCTTACTTCTATAGATAATAGGAAGTGTTAGAAAATTTTTCAGAGATGCTGTATTCAGTTGTTTATAACTTTGCTGAACTCTAATCTTTTGGACTGAAATACTTTGTGCCTTTTCTTTGCCTTGAGTTTAATTTTGTTTAAAGCTTTCAGCCAAAATTCTTCATCTGTTTTCAGAAACAAAACTAGAATAATTGTCTATACCTTTTTTTTTTATGGCAGTCTCTTTGAAATATTGTAGTGCATCTCTGAACTGGAACATCTACTTGAAATTTGTCAGTGTATGACCTCTGGCTGAGCTCTAATGTTTTAATTTTATATGAAAATCTGCCAGAATTAAGCCAATTCTCCTTTGCAAATTTGTGATCTGGACATGGCAACGTTTCTTTGTGGAATTCCCTAGGGACTGTCTGCACTCTGTGTCCTCAGTGGGGCTTTTCTTTCGAGTGCATCTCTGGACTGCCATGAGCTGTGCAGAGCCTGAGAACCAGAACTGTTCTGTGTTAATTAGGGGGTTGAGGAGTGGTCTTGTGCCACAAACACGTTTGGTCAGTACCGAGAGCTGTGACAGTCATCCAAAAAAGCTCTGTCTGATTCTTTAGAGACTTTAACAGATAAAATCTGGAAAGACTACTAAAACAATGAACCTAAAGGTTTTTTTCTTCAGGTGTTCCAAACTGGACCAAGTTTGGCTGTACTCCTATACAGAGAGCAGATGTTCCACACAAAGTCCACGCTTCCTGAATTTGTGAGAGGAGGTAGTGGGTTGTTTGTTTTTGTTTTGTTAAGACAGCCAAAATGCAACTTCTTTGGACAATTTTCATGCAACTTCGAAGAATTATTTTAGGTAGCTACCTGGCCTGTAAAATTCAGACCACATCAGAAAGCTACAGAAAGCCATTGAATGGGGACTGATAATGGGAAGCATTAGATGATGGTCATAAATACATTACTGAAAAAAAAAAAAAGGGAAAAAAGTTTTCTCAGACATGTCCCACTTGTTGGGAAGACTTTAGGCCTACCGAGTAGCCTGAATTTCTCTGCTACTTTTAAGATGGCTGGTTCAAGCTTTAAGAAAGATGGCCTTGACTGTTGACACTGTACATCTTAAAGTAACCTTTTTTTAATGCATTTCCACTGTAGCAAAGTCTATGTCAATTATGGAGCCACTTGAAATCGTGTGAGATAACCTTCACTGAGTTTTATTGCTGTTCTCCTCTGAACCAGCAGCAGAGCCCACTGCAGCAGTGTAAATTTCGTGGGAAGTTAGTACCAGGAGTTTCTTTGCCATGTTTGTTCAGCATACAAGAGAACAGACAGATTTTGCAGAAAGATGTTCCTGTCTGGCTGGTTATCAAAACACTTATGAAGGTAAACCTTAATTTTTCTTCAAATCATGACAGATTTTAAGTTATCTGCAGGTTAGTCCTGTATGCCTACGTGCGACTGATGCCAGTGCTATCAGAAATTTGCAGTCTTACGCACACTCAAACACTAGACGCTGTTCCCTGGTTTTCCCCTCCTTCCCCTCACCTGACTGTTAAACTCCTGCCAATCTATAGCGGAAGAGTTTGGGATCTGTGTGAAATTGCACAACTGGTTTTAGTTATTCAGACCCTTCAGCTTTATCTAAGGGCTTGGGGTATGCTCAAGCTGTGTCTAATCGTGTGTATCTCAAGAAAATTTCTTCGTTTTCCTCTAGGAATGAGAATTCCAAATTCTCATGATCACTGTGCATGTTTTCCATCAGGAAATCCTGGCTGCTATGTGACAGTAGCTGGATGTGGAAACTGCCACATGTCTCCTATTGATAAATTGCGAAAACTTAATATTTCTACATCAAGAATCAAATTCCTTATCATCACAGAAGGTACTTTAGGACCATAGCTTCCTGAAATCATTTATTGAACACATTGTCCCCATCTTCCTGAAAATGTTTATGTAGATTGTCTGGTATTTTAAGTAACAGTTGAACCATCTTTTTGGAAAAAATGAAGAGGAACAGTTCTTGTATTTTTATGTTAATCGTTTTTCCTGTTAACAGCATTATGGCTCTTGGATCTTCTGAAATGCATGGTATTTTTCTAGACGACTCTTAGTCTCAAGGCTTCATTTTATCTTTTTGCTGCAAAATGATGGTTTTCGTTTAATAAAACGTGTTTCCTGGTATAAGGAGAATCTGGTTTAACATTAAGGTGTGGGGTTTCCCAGAAATGGCTAAACCAGTGTTAGCAGCTCACTGCTGCTGGTAGAGAAGGTGGTTCTCCCTTTCTCTCTTTTCATAAGACCTGGAGCTTCTCCTACCTTTATGCTGTCACTTGTCTCTTCTGGCTTCTTTTTCCTAGCTGAGCTGCTGTTTGTCTGTCTGGTGCTTCCATTAATTAGATTATAGTGAAAACAGAGGTCAGATGAATGTTGGGCCTGATGCAAAGGGCTGGGAGGTAAGCAGAAATATCCCTTTTAATGGCTGCAAAGCAATGATATGTTGGTTATCATGCAGTATCACACTTAGGGTCCCCTGGCTATGGCTAAATTCTGTTAATGAGAAACAGCCTAGAAAGACCTGTACTCTTCTGTTCGTTTCATGCAGGGGATGGTAAATTATCATCTCAAGCTGGTATGATGAAGTAGCATCAATCACTTAGTTTGTCTCCCTTGTGTTCTGGGGTTTGGTTTTGTGTGGTGGATTGTGTTGTGGGGTTTTTGTTGTTGTGTTTTGTTTTGTTTCTTTTTTTTAATACCTGTTCTTGTCCAAATTCATCATGCACTAATCATTGTGTAATTTAGGTTTGCTCAGTTTTATGTGATGCTGCAAACTTTCTGCGTGCAATGCAGTCTCTTAAACCATCCATACAATGGAATCTCTGCTTTCATAGACCTGATTAGGGGCAAAAGGGAATTATTAGAATCATAGAATTTCCTAGCTTGGAAGGGACTTTTCAGATCATCTGGTTACCTAGTCTTATTAGTCTTCTGTAGCTGATGGTGCTGTTTTAAAGATTCCTTTTTTCTAGTCCATTCCCTTGCTGCAGTACCTGCAGCTTATAACTTATATTACCTGTATCAGACAGAGGTTTATAGTTATGTGGCAACTTTCCAGTACAAATAAATTGTTGTACATGGGTATTAGAGTGGTATCACAGGGTAGTGAGTTGCTTTTTTTCAAATAAGCCATTAATAGGAAAGCACATTAACTAACCTGTGGGTTATAGGTCTATGACTAGGTCTTGGTGCAACAATCTTTAGTGAAAACTGGAATCAGCTTTAGGATTGGACAGATGACACCAAAAGGCAAAGCATTTATATATTTTATTTTCAGAAGAATTTAGGAGCTAACCGAACACGTACATTTTTCTTAGAAAATTCTCGTCCTGTGGGGTCTGGCTTACTTACAATGCACAGGTGCTTTTTTTGCTAGGATAAGCAATTCGTTCAAATAATTTTGATGTAACTGACTGCATTATGTTAGGCCCAGAGTAAAGATGTAGCCACATCTTGACAAAAAGTATCGCTTCCTTTGCATCTTACCATGCAATAGGATCCATCTCCCTGAAGTTAAGATAGTAACATAATAATCTAATTAACACCTCATTTGCACTGGACTGAGGCGATAGATGCTTTTAAGAGGGAACACAGACCTGATTTTCTTATCAACGATTGTTCAGCCTTTCTAATACGTATCCTGTGCATATAGTCGTAGTCTTACATTTTTGACAATGTGAAGAGTTAGGATTGTTTTGCTTGAAGCTTTTATGGTGCATCTTGATACTATATTTTGAATATGGGCATTCCTGTTTTGCATGGCACAAAAAAACTGTTACTTTTTTTTTTCCTCCTTCCTCACGAGTGGAGACCAAGAGAGCCTCTAAATTTACTTACTAGTCTTTGTGTAAAGGTGCAGAATACAGGAAAGCAGGTTTTGCAAAGAGGATCCCTTGCTGTGCTGTCACTCCGAGAAACATTTTTGTTATTGTTAGTAACTCTAAACTTAGTAATTTATAATCTCATTACCCTGAGCTTTTTCTTTTTAAAGATTGCTAATGGATCTTTGTATTAGTACTGTTTAACATCACTATCAGTTAAAGGAATGGTGCGATTGTTTATATAACGTGGCCAATTAAAAGCAGAGCAGCATATTCCATGACTCTTCGGGTGAGTTTGTTTTGGTGTTACCAGTGGTTTGACTATCAAGCAGTTCCATTACAATCTCTCGTTTTCACAAACACCATAATTCTGCATTAACGCTTATTGATTGAAATGTCTTTCTTACAGAGACTGTGTACAAGTACTGCCTTTGCCTTTTAACACTTCTAAATCTCTAGTTAAGTTATGGAAGTATTCATGCTACTGTACATTGTTGGAATTCTTGACTAGCAATCTGAAAGTAAAATACCTAAAATGTGAAGCTTGACAGAGGCATAGATAAAGTCTCTACTGAGCACTTTACTTTCAAGAAATTTTGTTCTGACTTTTCAATATTTATACTTAAACTGTCTTGCACAAAACTAAAAATCTGAAGGATATTGATGTCATGTATATATTTTATATATAGACATTTTTGTGTATGTGTATATATAATTAGACACTAGTTGGTTCAATAATATAAGACTCTGCTAAGCTAACAAACTAATACTTTTTTTTTTCCTTCTAAGAAAAATCTCCCTACCTCAGGGGTTGAACCTGCAAGGCTAATGCATTTATTTCTTTTTTTTTTTAACTTGAGTTTTAGCATTGTGAAAAAACAAAGGTCAGAATTTCAGAAAGCTTCAAATTCAGTGAAACCATGATTTCTGCTAGAGGTCAAAATATATTCGAAATTTCTTTTCAGACTTTGGAAAGTCCCACTTCAAAGCTTACTTTTAGCAGTTTCCAGAATGTTGGGTTTGGGGTTTTTTTCACTTTTTTTCCCCCCCTTTCTTTAAAGATGCACTGTAACTTGCTATGTAAGCTGTCATTGCACATGTTTTATATGTCCAGTATACAGAAAACCCACGGCAGTCTTAGTTTTGATTTTCTGGCATATAAGTCTGTAATTTTAAAGTTATAATAATGCCCTTAAGCTAATTTTTGGTGGTACTCAAAAACCCAAATTTCAATTCCACTGCAATTTACTAATAGTGTTAATGTTGCAGTTGGTTGACCCTAGACAGCAAGGCTTGGTGGGTGCTCAGTGGCAGAGCTCGCAGGTACAGAACCGTAAAGCACGGGTTCCTTTCAGCTGCAAAGTTGCAGAAAAATGTTCTGATAGCTCTAACTGGGTATAGCCTAGGATAAAGTTGCCTGTGGATGAAAGTGAAAACATGAAACAGGCTAGACCTACTGGCAGCCTTCCAGCTTCTTCTCCTCCTCCTTTGCAGGGTTTATATTCTTTTACCTACCCTGGCCCAGCCTGGGGAACCAGGTGCTTGCTGCCAATTAGTCTTGTCAAGACAGCCCAGAGCTTCTCTTGACAAGCCTGACTGCTGACAGCAGCTGTGGGGTAGTCTTAGGCAGGATTTTAACTCCTTGCTTGCCAAATACTTTGCAGGTTAAATCCCCACGTCTCATTCTGCAGTTACGCAAATATGCTTCTAGTTTATGAAAACATGTTTTGTACAGAAACTGATCTAAGATTGCCAGTGGTGCTATAGTGATAGCGTTTACTTGTCAAACTTCTGGTGTGACAAAGTGTAAGTGGGAGTTAAGTCATTACAAAGGTCACTTTATAAATTTGTGGATGTTATAAGAACTGTCCATCCCAGGCCATCTCCTCCTTGATGTGGAGCATAGCTGTAGCTGTGGTCCAGCAGTTTTCTCTCCAGTAGCTTGGAGTTTAATTTCTTTTTGATATTGGAGTGGCACAAGAAAGCCTGACCATTAATATAGTTGTACTATAGACTGCAATTAAATGTCTCACATTTTTAAACATTTTGTGTCATTTATGTTGCTGCAAACAGAAACTCATTTTTGCTTGTGGAATTTTCCTGAGAGTTCTTGTCTTTTACATGCTACTATCAAGTGCTTTGCTCCAGTAATGTTAGTAGTGAACAAAAAATACAGATGCTATCCATAAAACCTCAGTGGGTCTTTTTATTTTCATCATAATTGGCAAATGTATGAACTAAGCAACTCATAGTGCAAGAAATTATTATTTTTAAGTGCATGTATCAATATTTAGTCCTCAGGTTAACACTAAATTCTCTAATTGCAATTCCTGTGAAATCACAACTTAAGCTGTCACTCTTAATTGTTGTTGTAGAAACTTTCCATTTAACTCAAATTTGAAAGAAAGGCAGCTTTTTAAAATATGTCTTGCAAATTGCCTGGATAGCAGTGCTGCTTTTTCCGATGTAGTCACCGTTGTGGATACATCACTAGAGAAAGGCAAGTAGAACTTTCTTTTTATCAATTTTAAGAGGTGGCAGTTAGCTAGGTTGTATTGGAGAATATCTTTTGCTTGATCAGGTAGAAAAGAAACATGGGAAGTAGCTGTGTGCATGGGAAGAGCTCTGTGTGTAAAGGAGATGCCTGTAAGCTGGTGGGGGGCAAGGGTGCTATGGTGAGGTAGCGGCATTAAGCAGGCTGTTGATGTTTTGAAAAATGTGGAGTATCAAGTGAGAAGAAATAAGACTGTTAAAACAGCATAAATTGATCCCAGAACAGAGGAACTAGCTGTTTGCAAAATAGCCATTTTGCAATTGAACAAAATGCTCTGTTTACAAAATATCTTGAACTGAATGTTTCTACTGAGCTAGTCAAGGATGGGAGATATGATTGACCCATCTTTACAACTTTGCTTCCGATTTCCTTTGCTTCTAGTGAGACATAGGTATTAAGGTATGCTTTTCCTTAACTCAGAACTCCCAAAAGTTACATACGAATAGCCATTAGATCACTCTTTATATCAATTTGAGGCCTATTTATATTTTAGAACTTGATAGAGAAGAGGATATGCTTCGTTAGTCTTCATAGAAGTAGAAACCAGTTCTGCCCTGCTAGGAAAGAGCTCCGTAACTTTTTCTCAAAGTACTTACAGCTTTTGCAGAGGTCATCAAGAGGGCTGCCGTACTTAATTCGAACACTGACTGGAACCATTTATTCTGCCCACATGAGTTTAAAAAAAGTCTATTGGCAGCTTCTTTTTGAGGAGAGTTAAACATAGCATTACAGAAAATGTTATTTCAGCAAGTCACCTAGAGTTCTCTTCTGTAGCAGGTACCTTACTTTGCTAACTTAATGCTTTTTCTTTTACTTTTTCAAATGATAAGGTGAAGTTACAAGTTGCCTACTTAGGGTGTGTGGAGGTAATTTAAAGGAAACTACTTCTGTCCAATGTTGCTTGCGTTGATTTACATTTTGTTATGAGTGGCCATCAGGATACTGCCTAAATGATTTGAGAGTGTCTTTATTTGCAATTAATATGCATCATTGTCTTGAATTTGCAGACCTTCTACCGTAGATACCTACCAGTATGTGGAGTTCTCAGTAGACTGTATAGCATTACTTCTGTCTTAATATCTGAAACTGATGCTTGCTACATGTGGTTCCGTGATCCTTATATAATTAGGAATGCTAGCTTTGTACATGATGGTTATGTTATTATCCACTAGACTTGTGTAAGTAAAGGGAAAAGAGTACTTCAGAAACAATTGTCTATTTTTGTTTCAGTGTGGTTCGTGTTCTGTTCTTCCATTGATGGCTTTTCTGTTTGAGGGATTTTAGATTTTCTGAACAGAAAAGATCACAACTGTACGGTATTTTCTAATCTATCATGTGAACACATGTAGTCCTCATGTTGTCCTTTTTGAAACCCAAAGCCCAGTAAGGGGCTGCAAGGATGTATCCCGCTGTTCAAAACACCTTGGAACGATATTTTTGAATTGAAGTTACCAATGTGTAGCAGCTTGGAAAGAAACTGGCAAAACATAAGCTATCCAAGCTAAGACTGCTTTTTGCTCGTTGTGAATCTGCACCAAGGAGGGGGAGGAGATTAGTCCTTGCTTTCAGGTTGGAACAACGGCAAAATATCATTATATTTCTTTGACTTGACAGTCTGCCAGCTTAAGTCCTTGAAACTGGTAGCTTTCCGTGTGTTTTAGCAGGACGTGTCAAGCCAACTCAGCATTTTATTTTTGAAGTAAACATTTTCAGTGGCTGAACTTTCAACATGAATGTTCAAAGCAGCAGCTTAAATAGAATCCTGATCTCTCTCTTCACAGCCCCACAGCTGATTAATTGAGATTTCTCTTCAAAGTAGCAGTCTAAGATCTCGGTATTGTGAGCAGAACAAACCAGTGCTGCTGTGGAAGGAAGCAGTCTTGCCCTGGCTGCTGCTTCCTCCCTCCTCATCCGCTCCTCCCTTGTGTTGTTAACATGAATGTTTATAAAGAAGTCATAAACCAGATGGAGTAAATGATCGAGACTTTTTCTGAGAACTCGTTTGAGTCTGGATCAGTTCTTTGAGCTGGTTGACTGAGCAGCTATACGGTGTGCAGACCACCTCCTGCACCAGCACAGGTGGCCGGGAAGAGGCTGATGTCATTTCTTTTGGTTGCAATGCTGACTTACGCCAATTTTGTGTGTTGTTGGAATTACAGCTCAGTATCCTTTACCTCTTCTTGGCAGGTTTGAATTTTGATTTGAGGGTTCAGACCTTCATATTCTTCTCTCTATGCAGCTGCACATCCAAATTATCAGAGCTTGCTAGGAAAAAAACTGTAGTACTTTGCCCAGCTAAGGCTTTCGTGAGTGCTTGAGATACTTGGCCCCCTAACTTTGTCTAGTTAAAAAAATAACAGCCACCTCTTCCATCAAGCCCTCCAAATCAGGTCATGAAGCTGTCTGCAGTGAGCCCATTTTTTTGTGTGTGTAGACAAATGCACGGTTCCATTTAAGCCAGTGTATTCCTTTTTTAAGAAATGTTGTCTCTGGTATTACAGTAGTAATTTATTATTTCTGGAATGTGTAGTGGAAGGGAGGAAATTGCTTTGTAATCCTTAGCGTTGCCCTTTCTTCCTTCCACAAGTGGGTTACTTTAAACGGTAGGTGTTTGCCAGCCTTATTCATTTTGACTGAATAAGGTTGAGGAGTGCTTATGTGAGCAGCTTTGTTCGTGCATCCCTAGGAGCAGTAGCCTATAGCAGGCATTCGGCACTGTGCAAATAGGACATTAACCTCTTCAGCAAGCATACCTTAATAGAAGCAAGTGTCTTTAATAATGGAGTCTCTCGTCGCTGCTAAGTGAGTCATTTTAAAGTAGGGAACAATCCAAACAGAAGCGTAGCCTCTCTCCGTTCCTTTTACTTCTACCTCTGTGGTCCAAGGTGATGTCCCCCAGTGTCACTGAATGCGTTAGCCTCTTGCCTGCTTATGCTTGTGCTAGCATTGCACTAAACAATATGCGAGGAGCAGAGAGACTGTGACTTCCCTCCCCTTTCAGGTTATTGGGTTTTTTGACTTGTAAGAATTTTGTTTTCCTTCACTTTTTTTCTTGTTATCTTTCAGTATTCCAAAGCTATGATCATATGAAAATATCAAATCAAAGAGTCTTGTCATTTTTGTTTTTGAAATAAGCATACTGTACCTGTTTGATAAGGTGTCATACATTATACAGTGTTTCAGCTTTTGTGAAGGTTTTTAGGAGTTAATATTTTGAAAGTAATGTACCATATCAACTAATTCTTGAATTGGGTAACACTGTAAGGGTGAAACAACTGTGTGGAAAGCTCTGGCTAGATATTGTGACACTTCTGGAAAAAGTGGCCTGAGTTTTCACAGTAATCTATTAATATGTGGTATTTCAGGATTACAGACAGGTTGTAACTGTTGCTTTTATTTAAATCATATTCTACCGAGGGTTTTCCTAACGTTCTTTGTAGTTTCATCATTTGTTCACTTGGAATACTTGAAGACTACGCTTATGCAAACTTCATGGCTTTGAATGTCTCTAAACTTAGTGGAAGTGGGAATATAGTGTTAAGATGCTATTGCTCATTGCTTCTGTAATCCCTGTAGGGTGCTTACTACTGTTGTGGGGTTTTTTTCAGATAACATGCCAATTTATAGTAGATAGAAATTCTTTTTAGTTTAAAAGAGATTGTTTTAGGAACATCAGTATCATTTTCCTGAGAAAACCTACAAGTTCATGAATTCACTTTGTGGATTTTGATGGAATAAATTTAATTTAAGTTTCTGTTTAGGCCAAAGTAACTTCTGGCAATGCTCCTTTGTAAAACCAGCATGATTTTAAGGCCAGTTCAGAAGTAATATGTATTTTGTCAGCCTTAACACTGCTGCAAGAGATCTGTGGCACGTTGATTTTTACTAATTTAAAATTAAGAGATTGAATATTAAATACTTTACCAATGACTCAAGTTTTATTCTAACACAAGGTTGAGAGGTATAACTGAGACAGTCCCTCAAATTCAAGAAACTATTTTCCGTTAGTGCAGGATGGTTCCCAAAGCAACCGCTCCCTCCTGGAGCCACTGGGCAGCTTGTCCAAGAGGCTGTGTCAGCTGGCTGGCAGTGGTGATGTGAGAGGCGGTACATTGACTGTTCATCTTGCTGAGCAGAGCTGAGAAATGATAGTGATGTATAAAGTTAACTACCATTAAGCATGAAATTTCAAGATAAGCTTCCGTGTCCTTTTTGTATTTTTAATAAGTTAAAACGGTTAGCATGCAGCCCCTTTGCCACCTGTGCCCAGTAAAAAAGCATTACTGGTTTTATTTGGAATGCAAGTATGTAGTCAGAGGCCTGAATGACCTAAAACTTTAAGTAAGTCTTTATTTAAAATCATATAGCCCTTATTCTAGCAACTTTACCTTTTGCTTGCTCTGAACCAATTATAGTGTGTTTTACTGTCTTGTTTTTTGTAGACTTGCTAGGAAGTTAATGGGGAAAAAAAAAAAATGTGAGTAAACGTTAAAGTTCCAAAGAACTTTACTTTTGTTTTAATCTTCATTCTGTACTACTATTTTGTACTTGTAACTCTGTTGCTGTCTGGAAAGGTTACTTTTATGGAATCTTTCAATAAGAGTATGGCCTAACTTTAAAAGCATTTCAGCAATTTTAGTGCTTACAGAGGTGAATGAAAACTAGTCGTATTTAGTACTTTTCTGACGTTACACTGGAGCTTCTGCCTAGGAATGTTAACTTCTAATATTCTACTAGTGACTATTCAACCCCATAGTGTTTTGTTCGAGTAAATATGCATAATATTTGAATATTTTTCTCCCTGTTTTGCAGGTAAAGCTTTAATATAAGTTCCCAATATTTTCTATTAACTCTCACTGCTGTCCTGGGTTTGGTTCTAGTGTGGGGAAGCAAATTGTTGTCCTTTGTCCTGTTACTGTTAGATTTCTGACAGGGGCCTGAGCATACTAAATCCCTCAACTCCTCTTGGATTTCTGAAAAACAATGATGATAATTTTAGGGAAATGCTGACCTACTCTTTTAACGAAGAACTTGTCTTGTATTCCACTTACTTTCCCATTTTTAGAATCATGGTTCATATTCCTCTGGCTTCACAATCATACAACATCCTTGTGGCAAGTACAGCAGTTGCTTACCTGGAAAAGTAATATTAGAAAAGAGTGTATTTTTAGCTGCCTTTTGATGTGATGTAGCAGCTGGAAACAAGGAGGAGAGGCAGTATGAGGTGATCTGACAGCACTGCCAACCACAACTTGGGAACCACCGCTTTGGACTGGAGACCAAAATGTGGGGAAACCATTTTTACAGGCCTGAGTATCCCCATTGTGCCTGGCACTTCAATGATCCAGATGCTGTGGCTTTGCTCTTGGCTCTCAAAAGCTTTATTTGAGGGTCCTCCCCTGGACTCTATTTGACAAATACTGCTAGTGGATGAAAAAGAAAGTTCTGTGAAGCTTTTTGTTTATGGTAATGTGTATTAAAAATATATAATGAGCAGGCAGTTCCATGAACGTTATATTTAAGATATAATTAATAACATATCCCTTTGATACCAGTGAGTAATTGTAAATATCTAAATACAAGGATGTTCTAACAACTAACAAAAATACTGGTTTTCTCTTTGTAGTAATCATGTTCAAAGCTCAGAGAAGGAATCTAGCAAGTTCATGTTGAGGTATATTCTCAAGACAAGATACAGCAACTCCTATGCTTTTCTAGGTAAGAAGAGTATTTATATTCTCTCAGTATGACAAAAAGTAGTTAACCTTTTAAATGTAACTTTTCAAAAGTACAGCCTGTCAAGCCAATATGGTGGGGTTCTGTGAGTGGGGGCTTTTGTTGTTTGTTTTCTCTTTGTTGGTGAAACATTCTGGACACCTGTGGAGAACTTTCCACCCATCTAAGAGTCTAAAGACATTCTAGACTTAATAGTGCAAAGGAAGAGCAGTAATGAGCAATTTTAGAATAAAAGACACTACCAAACACCATACGACTGTTTGGCTAGAAAAGTAATTCCAGTTCATTGTTGCAAAGATGTGTACTGTTTCTAGCCTGATTTCCCAAGGCTTATGTGGAACTTATATTGAGCTCCCATGGAGCTTAAATACTCTTTCCCTTTTCCCTTCCAAAAATTTTTAAATGTTTCTGTGACTAGGAAGGGAAAGAAACATACAACTTGAGCAAGTGGGTTGAAGTCAACCTTATATATACACTGTGTTGACAGATTGGCAGTCAGCAAACATACACTGCCTCCTGGTCAGTGTGGGTATTCTAAGACCCCATGAAGAGCTATGATTATTGCAATGGCATGATACGTGGCTGTATGGCTCCTACAAATCTGAATGTGATCTGACTCTGTTTGTTCTGCTGCTCTTAGAACTTCTCCAGTTCTCCAGCTTGGTCCAGACAACTCCAGAAAAAACAAATTTAGGAATCTTTTTTTCAATCAGGAAGACATTCTTTGCTCATTTGCTTATACGCTTTCACTTTTATGTATGTACGGAACCCTATAGCACCTTCCATGTATAACATTTCTCTGCAGGTGTCTCCCTCAATAACTACTTGGCTATGGTTGCTTGTCATTAGCACTGTGTTCTAAGTAACTTGTATCAGTAATCTCCAGAAAGTATTAAGGTCCGATTTCTTCCCCACTAAATTCTTAAGGTTTTATTTTATGCGCTTGGATGTAGAATGCCTAGCTTGCTGGGTTTGCTGAAGTATCTGAGGAGGCGGTGGGGAAAAAAGCTTTTGCTTCTTTTGCTTTCTGTTCCTATAACAGTTACGTGTTTCATGCTCATTATCCTTTCATGATTTTCATGTAAGCTGTACTTCTGACTATTCCCCAGTCTTGGTGGATTCTGCTGTAAAGTCACGGGCTTACAGCTGTGCTGCTATCTGAAGGGACTTCTAGACTGGATCGCCAGAGTATTGCTTGCTTGTTTATCATGCGCATCATTTCGTGAGACCCAGTGCATTCAGTCATTCCTTCAGGTTCCTTTCTAGCTGTGAACAGAAAAGAACTGCAGCAGCAGAGGAATGTTGCTTCAAAGTAATATATTTCCGAAGAACAGAGCAGTTTCCGTTAAGAGTTAAATTAGATAAGATGACATGTTTGAGTCCTTTAAGTTTAGCACTTCTCTCAGAACTTAATTAGATCTAATTTAGCTTGGCATTGCCTGACTTTTTTTAGTGCAGAATTAGCCTGTTTCTCTCTGTCCTAGGGCAGTCCTATGTTTTTGGCAGTCTTGTTCCAATTATCAAACTCGGTTTCTAAAGAAGTCATTGCAGAATACACACTGCTAATGTTTTTATCTTTTTACTGTATCTTCATGATTCCCTGTCATCGTGTTTCTGCTGCCGAGCTGCTTTCTTTTTAAGTGCTCTTACTAAAGATAGAAAAGCTCCTTGGGCTCTTTCATTCTTTTATATCTAAAGTAATAAAACCAGACAGGTTTTTTTTTTTAGACATTTCATATGTATGGCTTTTATTAATGTACCAGAGACTTTATAATTCTAAAATTCTTACTGCCTTTCCTTGTCTTTTGGTGATTGCCTGATCTTAGAATGCTGAGTGCTTCCCCCCTCCCTCCAATTTCTATTTCTGTGCTATTTTTTTTAATCATGTCAGTTACATCTTGGAATTTCTGACCTGTGGCTGGAGCTTTTGCTTTTAGATGGTGTATCTGGATGTTTGCAGTGCATTTGTTGGATTTCACTAACTGCTCTTATTGTTTGGGGTGACTCAAATAGTTCTTTTTCAGGATTTGTTTTTACTGCTACTTATTGGAAGCTTATCAGGGAGTGATACCTGACATATGACTTAGAAATTCTTCCTAATATGAAGAATTTTTAGACTGCATGTTTCCTGGTCATCAGATACAACTACGTAGACCTACCTATGTGCCTACAAAAAATGTGAGGGCATGTTAGTAACTAAAATGTTTGTAATTTCCCAAACACTTTCTTCATGGTGGCTTTTCTGAATATCAAAGCAGTGCGATGCATATCACTTCCACATAACCATACAAACACTAGGACACTTTTTCAAATGTAATGTGTTCAATTAATAGTTGTCTTGTGTCTGTAACTTAATTGATAACTGAAGATGTATCCTTATTTTTTTTCAAACGGTAATATTTCTTCTCTTGAATTTAGATAACGTAATCCATGGATAAAGTGGGAAAGATGTGGAACAACTTCAAATATAGGTGCCAGAATCTTTTCAGTCATGAGGGTGGAAGCCAAAATGAAAGTGTAGTTGTGAACTCCAATAGTTGTTCATCTGCTAAAGAGAAGGCTATCCAGATAACTGATTTGGCTCAACAACAACCCAGCAGTCCTTTGAGAGAAAACATTGCTTTGCAATTAGGTTTAAGTCCTTCAAAGAATTCGGCAAGGCGGAACCAAAACTGTGTGACAGAAATTCCTCAGATTGTTGAAATAAGCATTGAGAAAGAGAATGACACGTGTGTCACCACGGGAGCTAGACTTGCTCGAAGGGACTCTTACTCTCGACATGCTCCTTGGGGTGGGAAGAAGAAGCATTCCTGCTCTACCAAAACCCAGAGCTCCTTGGATACTGAAAAAAGATTTGGTAGAACACGAAGTGGTTTGCAGAGAAGGGAGAGGAGGTATGGGGTGAGCTCCGTCCATGATATGGATGCAGTATCGAACAGGACAGTAGGCAGCCGTTCTCTGCGACAGCGTCTCCAAGATACTGTTGGGCTGTGTTTTCCCATGAGAACTTACAGCAAACAGTCCAAACCTCTGTTTTCTAACAAAAGAAAGATCCATCTCTCTGAACTAATGCTTGAGAAATGCCCTTTTCCTGCAGGCTCAGATCTGGCTCAGAAGTGGCATCTCATTAAACAGCACACAGCGCCTGTGAGTCCTCATTCAACTTTTTTTGACACATTTGATCCTTCCTTGGTTTCCACAGAAGATGAAGAAGACAGGCTCAGAGAGAGACGCAGACTTAGTATTGAAGAAGGGGTTGATCCCCCTCCCAATGCCCAAATACATACTTTTGAAGCTACAGCACAGGTTAATCCGTTGTATAAACTGGGACCAAAGTTAGCCCCTGGTATGACTGAGCTGACCGGGGACAAAAACATAACACCTCCAGGGAACTGTGACTCTGAAGAGGACACAACAACGCTTTGTCTGCAGTCACGCAGGCAGAAGCAGCGTCAGATGTCTGGAGAGAGCCACGGCCATATCAGCAGGCAGGGGGCTTGGAAAGTGCATACTCAAATTGATTACATCCATTGCCTTGTGCCAGACTTACTTCAGATCACAGGTAACCCATGTTACTGGGGCGTGATGGACCGCTATGAAGCAGAAGCGCTTCTGGAGGGTAAACCCGAAGGCACTTTTTTGCTCAGGGATTCTGCGCAGGAGGACTACCTCTTCTCTGTGAGCTTCCGTCGTTACAACCGATCGCTACATGCACGCATTGAGCAGTGGAATCACAACTTTAGTTTCGATGCCCACGATCCCTGTGTGTTTCACTCCTCCACTGTTACAGGGCTTCTGGAACACTACAAAGACCCTAGCTCTTGCATGTTCTTTGAACCGTTACTTACTGTATCTCTGAACAGGACTTTCCCCTTTAGTCTGCAGTATATCTGCCGGGCAGTAATCTGCAGGTGCACTACGTATGATGGAATTGATGACCTTCCTCTACCCTCCATGTTGCAAGACTTTCTAAAGGAGTATCACTATAAACAAAAAGTCAGGGTGCGATGGCTGGAGCGGGAACCCATAAAAACAAAGTAAATGGAAATCGGAATAAGCTTCTAGAACATGCTTTTTTGTGTGTGTGTGTGTTACAGTTTAACTGCGGCGAGCGCACCAACAATGTCTAGCTTCTCTGCAATATCCTATTTAAGCTGAGTGTTAGTATCCTGTCAGATGCTGCCTGCTGTTAATCAAACTAAGTTGTGATGCCTCTTGGAAACAATAAGCAGACACAATTCTGCACGTTTTTCATTAAGGCCTAATGAAAATATTTTTGCTAATTTCTGAATATTTTGTTTCCCTTTTATAGCTGTAGTAATTGGGTGAAGAAACTATGAGGCATTTTCCGTGGCGCATTCGTGTAATGCTAATAAAGAAATGCTTTATTAGAGGAGCATTTTTGCTAATATTTGAAGTATTTTTTTAAAATTATCTTCTTGAAAACTTTCCACTACTCAAAGTGCTAATTTAGCTCACAAACAAGTTTCCAAATACTAGTGAATCAGAGTGTTCTCTTTTAATGAAGAGCAGTTCATTAGAAGCAGTCCATTAAGAGTTAATGGTCTTTTGATGCTAAGAGATGAATCATGCTTTTCTCAGTGTATAAGGTTTCCTAATCATTAAGACTTGAATATGCCTGCTCAGTACTGTAATTCTATTTTAAACACTTGGAGATTTAAGTGGCATTGTTAGCAAAAGTAATACTGTCTTGGACAGTTAAATACCTTCCAGTGTGAGTTACTGATTCAATGGCAGGGTTAGATCATTGCTGTGAAACAAAAGGTTGTGGGTTTTTTTTCTAAAAGAGAATTTGGTGGCCTGACTGTTTGTAACTTACAATGGAAGGTAATAGTGAAGAGAAAAAAAATGTTTAATTATTTAAAGTCATCTGATATTTTTATGGAGAAAATTACAAGTGGTTGAATTATTATAATCAGAATACAAAATCTGACATATCTGAAATGTCAGGTTTCACAGGTACTGTTACACTTTACTTGTAAATATCTTTCCATTTGCGCTTTTTAAAATGTTTTAAAGTAATATGCACTGATTATAGTTTCAACAGATTACTTGGAAACAAGATTCTGAGTTCTGTTTGCTTATTTAATTGGAGATGGAACTTAAGACAGTTCTCTCCTAGAGATTTTTGCACTAAAATTTTGTTGGAATGCCCTGACCCCTTTAATGTTTTGTACCAATTATGAGTGCTCCCTAGTTTCTTTACCAGCTGCTACAGTATGGTATTACTTACTTCTCTATGGCAGTGACCTGTGCGAGGTAGGGAACATTTTGGCTGCAAGTACAATAAACGTTATTCTTGTATGCTACACTAACCCTTCTATTGATGTATTTTTCTGCTTGCTGTGCCTTGTTCTGGCTTTTTGTGCTAATAAAGTACAGTATGTTCAGTGTTATACTTGTATATCTGCTCTGTTTTTATATATTCACGTAACTTGTAGCAGTTAACTGAATTTTTAATAGGCTTTTCTTAGTATAGGTAATGCACAAATACTGTGCGGCTGAATATTGGTAGGGCAGCACACCATAGTCCTGGTTTTTGTTACATGCTTATCAGAAACCTAACAGTGTACACCATTGAATAATGTTTCTGTAGCCACTGCAAAGTAATGGACTTGTCTGCAGGCATACAGCATTTCAAAGTTGTGGGTTGTTGTTTTTTTTTTTTAATGTTAAATGTTAAGCAAAAAGTATTGGAAAACATAATTGATCCCCTGTAATGGTTGCTGAAGGTGTTTCAGCTTGTTACATAGCTAACTGCTCAGCTTAATGTTTTGATACTCCCTGCTGAGTAAGGAATGATTATTCCTGTAAATTGACAGTACGGCAGTGGCATTTGTTCACTTTTAGACTATTTTAATAAATAGATGTACATGCAAACTGGCCAAATGTCCTGTTTTTACCAAAGAATACTGTCAATTTATGTTGGGGTATTTTTTTAGTGAAAAGCTTAGAGTGGAGAGGTGCAATTTCTGTTCTATCAAATATTTATCCCAAGCTGTGATAAACCAAAGTATTTGACAACTTCATCTGAACTTAAGTAATGTATACATTTATGTTGGCAGAGCATAAAACTTTTACATTGTGTCGTCATTTTTCTTGAACTCACAATGCACCTGAAGGGGGAATGACTTAGATAATTTTGTAATGACTGGAACAGCACTACATAGAAGCTCGTACTGCAAGGGGTTAATCTGAAGCACCCAGAAAGCACTTTAAAACGTGTGTTTATATGCTTGTGGAAAACTTGTGATCCCATTATACATTCTTTGTAGTAGCTTATCTTCTTTCATTTGTTAAAAGACTTCAACTGTTAAAATGGAACTTTGTTTAGAATATGTAAATATGAAGCTTATGTAAGTATGTGTACAAATGTGGTAATGGTCACTTAAATTTTGAATTGTGTGTGTGTCATTGGATATGCAACTCCTGGTTTAAAATCTGCTCTAAGCATAAAATAGGGGGAAAAAAAAAGTCACCAGCATGAAATTGCACCCAAGTGTACTTTCACTGTGTTGTTCTCACTGTTCCCTCAGTTGGATCTGAATTCCGGATGAGTTTACTTTAAATCTTGCTTTCACTGTTAGTATTGTGCAGTCAGCCTACAACCGAGCTTTGTCCCAGTTGTAGGGACCTGGTTTTTGTTTACACCCATTGCAGTTGCTTGTCATAAACTAGCCGATGAGACTCTAGCTGTGACATTATCATGGTGGTCAGGAATACACATCCATTTAATTTTTTATCATGTGGTGGAATCCTTGGGAAAAAAAATAAAATAAAACCCGCAAACCCTGATCTCAGAAAGTTTGCTCTTGCATTTGTGTAAATAGTCTTTACGGGGAAGATTTATTGCTCCCTTAAAACACACAAAAAAGGAATAATCTATTTCTCTACAACTTTTTTAAGCTTTGCTTCACTGAAATATACAGAATAACTTGCTAGTGTGGTTATGCTGAAAATAATCACTTTATAAATTGTAGTAAACTTGAGTGTTGACTACTCGAGTTGCAGTGTATTTTGTAATAAATACATTTATTTTCAGTTCTACTGGCACTAGAACGTTGGTATGGTGAGAATGGAAGCAGTTGATTCCTCGTTTCTGTTTGAGGTGTATGCTTTAACATTCTGATTTTGTTTAGAAAATCTTGAGTGTCATCTTCAAAAGATGTGCACAAAGCACTGATTTTTATTTTTTTTTTTCACAATAGGATTCAGTGTAATAAGGTGTGCTAGCAGGGTTCCAATCTTAGGTGGTTACCTGACAGTTAAGTATTTGAGCCTCCATCTTGTAAAGCGTTTTTTTAAGGTGATTCTGACTTCTGCAGGAGAAAGCTATAGAAAGGGCTTACTTGGTGGGATTATTTTGAAAAAAACCAAAAACAGATCTTTGATATCTGAAAAGAACAGAATGGTGGTGTTACGTGGGAATTGAGATCTTTGAATACTTAGCACAATTTGGTGGTTTTGCTGCGTATAAATACACACCTAGTTATACTTTTAAAAGTCAGGAACAGTTCTGATTTTTAAGACACAGAAATTAAAATAATTTTAATTTCCATATAACCTTATCTAAGATTGGGAAATTATTGTGTAAATAGAGCAATGTCGTTAATGCATTGACATACAGTGCATGGAGGCTTTTTTACTCTGTACCTGGATCATTGTATGTGGAGCAGAATTGTGCTTCAAAAAATCAGGGCATTAAATCCAAATCTTTTTAGAAATTTGTCTTTATGTCCCCATGGAATTGGAGAAAACTAACTATACTGTGTTTTGACTATATATGAAGGTCTAGCGGTTGGTTTTGTTTGTTTGATTGGGTTTTTTAATCTGTTTGAAAGGTATAACCCTTCTGAAAATACTGTTAAGGACATGTAGACACTTGTGGTCCGAATAATTTGCTTGTCAAAACGAAACTTCTCGTAAGAAAATAAGTTACAAAGCCATGTTTTGCGTTTTAGGTACTTCAAATTTTGTGTCTATTTGAAGACTTCTGTCTTAA
The DNA here is from genome assembly GCA_013400135.1 of Rhinoptilus africanus. Classification (NCBI taxonomy): domain Eukaryota; kingdom Metazoa; phylum Chordata; class Aves; order Charadriiformes; family Glareolidae; genus Rhinoptilus; species Rhinoptilus africanus. The sequence continues at coordinate 738,741 of VXBO01001262.1, read as the reverse complement.
AGATCAATAATCTTTAAATCAGAAGCATTTTGAAAGATCAGCGTATCCATAGCGTTTGATAAGATTAATTCAAGCCTTTGCTAGACGTCATCCCTGACAGTCCCTCACATCCTTAAGCCCATATTTAACTTTAAGGTTCTGCGCTGTTTAGAAACAAGCAGAGATTCTGAGTTTCCGTGACATAAAACCAGTTTGCTTTAGCCTCCATGTGCAAGCCAAAAATATTTGCAGAATGCTTTAAAGCTTGTCTCTGCTGCAAAGTTGCATGTAAGACTGAAGCTGTCAAGCCAGAAGCTGCTGGGTACCAGAGAGATGAATCTGCAGGGAGCGTGGTTCTTTCTTTTTACAAAGCGGCCTTGAAATACAGTATTTAATAGAAAAATATTAACCGAATCTTCCGTGATTCTTTCTAAAATAACAGTATTTGTCTCATTTTAAAAGAATCCACATTTAAAATGATGAAAATGCTTTTTGAGTCAAATTTTCCTACGGGTTTATTGTGAAATGATCATATACGTGCCAAACCTTAGTCTGCAAGCTTACGCGTAGCCCTTATGTATATATGTCAAAAAGATGCCTCCAAGCATGTGCGTATTCAGGGTCTCTTTTGGAGCTACCTGAAGTGCTGAGCATTAATTTAGTGGCAATTTTAAAATTCTTTACCGCTTTCAGTCTGTGCATGGCATACATTTCAAATAAAAGGACTAATTTATTTGTATCTTCAGCTGTATTTCTATATTATGGACAGTTGATTGGTATGTGTGTTCCTTCTATTGCCACACTTGCCCAAACAGGTGTCTCGTGACTGTGACTGAAGGAGAATTTTTGTTTGTAATTGCTTTTTTTTTTAAATCTTACAGTAAGCAGAAATCAAATTGGTTGACTTTTAAAGTGTTAAGTCTGTTTACAAAGCATGGTATAACACTCTTAATTCACAATACTGGTGTGCGAGGAATCATTTAGCTCTACCATAGATTGCATCTACCAAATGCAGTTGACTTAAATATCTGAGTTTAATGCCTTTTTTTTTTTCATTTTTAATTAAAATGCTACTCACGAGGACTTTACAAAGAAAAAGGCTTGATGTTTTCACAGCAAGATACGTTACGCAAATGTTTTTCAATGAGGTAAGGATCTCTTGAAGATTCTTTTAAGAAGTTTCCCCCTCTCACTATGTCTTAAATCAAGACTCTTTGAAGGAAAAAAAAACAACCAAAACAAACCCACCTTCTGATGACTTTAACCTTGCAATCATTTAAAGACAGAAAATAAATCTGTTACTTTCACTGAACTTGCTTGCATGTTGCCACACTGATGTCAGAATAGCTGCTTCAAGAAGCAAATTTTAAATCTGTTATTTCAATGAAGCATTGCCATTTCTTATTTTTATAAATTTTTCCACTTGCAGAAAAATTGCGTATTGTTAAGATGTTAACCTGATACTGTTTTTAGATCCATCATTATCAACGTAGCTATCGTGTATGTGCTTTTCAAGCTGAATAAATGTTCACTTTGTAAATTTGTGTTAAAGCTTAGTTTCTTAAGGCCAACACAATGTATTTATGAGCTGAAGCTCCTGGTGCTTGACCGTTTTGTTTTTTTTTTTCCTGTCTTTAGAAAAAAAATACATAATTGTGTGTGTGTGATATAGCTAATGTTGCAAATTCCCTTGTCAAGCACACAGCTACACTGACAAGCAGAAACACGTGAACTTGTTTGTCGGGAGCCAAGCAACCTCTCTGATTTCTCCGCAGGAGCTGTAACTTGGTGGCGCGTTGGCAAAGAGGAAGCAGAGCTGGGGTTTGTTCTTCTCTGAGCAGCTGTTAAACTGAACGTGGTGTGTGTTTCCTGTGCGATAAGGTATATTAACTTTTTAGAGCCCTGAGAATTTTGATAGCTTTTGGAAGATACAAAAGTACTTGGCTGCTTTGTCACTTCTTGCTTTCGTTTTGCAAAAGCATGAAGAGATACATTTATTGAAATTGAATCTGTGTAGTCACCAACTGTGTAAGCACTACTTTGTAATATCTTTACGGAGATAGCACATTCCTACGCGATTATGTTTAAACTGTTTTGGGAGAATGAATAATGACACTGTGGGCACAAATTAATTCAGATTGCACTATAAACTTTCTTACCAGAAGCCTTCATTCTTACAAAAATAATAATAAAAAAACCCCAACTATGTGATCCCTGCATGGAAAAACTGTAGCTTTGGTGATGCGCTCTTTGGTTGGTGTCCAAAAAAAGTGGCACCCAGACGCTCCCTGGACCTTTTCCTGACATTCCAGTCGAAAGGGGCCCTGGCAGGCCTGCCGGGCACTCGAGGAGTTGGCTGGCAAGCGTGCCGTGCCCGGTGTCGCCCCATGCCAGCACCTTGTGTGACTGTGCTGGTTTAGGTCTCCCTTGCTTAGATGTTGGGGGTTTTTTTTAACCCGCTGCAGCTTAAATATTTCTCCACCCTGCCTAATTTGTCTTTGTTATCTGGTTGCCAAACTGTCTTGCATCTTAATATAGTAAGAAAATGATGTGATTTATGGCTACCCAACCAGTGTATTAAGTAATAGATGGCTCTGTCTCAATAAATGGGGTATAAACGACCATATTGTTTTCTTTTTTTATATTTGTTTGGGAGCAAAAAGTTGTGGTTTTAATGAGTTTATTTTAAGTCTCTACTGTAAATATGTATTTTTACAAACATTTAGTTGTTGTATGTGTCAAAGGGGTAAGTAGTTAAATGAAAATAATCAGTAACTCATGTTTATTCCAGTCTGTTTCTGTTGCATCTAAAATACTTGAGTGAAGAGATCCAGAGACTGGTAATTATGATCTTTAGAAGTTTTATCACACTCTGAAATTCCAGCAGGCTCTTAATTTAGCGAGTTTTCACTTAAAATCTCCAGGGGTTTTCTCCCCAGTTGTGGGCTGAGTCCATGTTTTTGTGACGTGAACGTCTGTATTCTAGAGCCCAGCCCCCCTGAGTGCAAACTAAGGAGCAGATGTAGGTGGTGTCCTGTAAACGGAGAGGGTTTTTCCTTTGCACCTGATGGGAGCTACTCCTAAAGCAAATTAGCGCAAACTCTATAGAGTATGAAAACTGGGAAGAACGCTGCTGGTGAGGAGCTATAGCTGGGCACGACAACGGCCGTGTGACAAGCTGAAAAAGTATCGTGGGCTGCTCTGTGGAACTATTCCAGGCTGCTTTATTTGTTAATTATATATTTTCTAGAGCATTGCTTCTAAAAATACATTTAGTCTAGGCTCCTTTGGAGTCATTCTCTCTCATCACTGGTGGACAAATAGAAAACTAAAGCCCTGAAAACAAAGCTGTGGGGTTTTGGCTGTTTTACATAGAGATTGCCTTTGTAGCTTTAAGGTTAATTGTCTTAAACTTGGCTAAAATAAATCCATAATTGATTGATTAACAAATGAAAGTTGTGGGAATTAACTAGCATATTATAGTGGTGTGTTTGAAATGTGAAGCTCTAATTCTGTTAGACTTATGGCAGAGATCATCATTCATCATATTAGATGATTAAGTATTTTAAGCGTTTAGATAAGGAAGATGCAGACACAATAATATTTCAAAAGGGTTTCAAAACACCAGGTCATCCGAAGATAAGATTTCTAGAATCAGTCTCTTCCGTGTCACTTTCCCTAGAGGAGGTAATTTTATGAGTCTGTCTCAGAAAGCTGTTTGTGTTGTGAGTTTGCAGGATGTCAAAAGCGTAGTGGTGTTCCTTGGGCTTCTGGTTGTCCACACAAGCATTTATTTGGTCATCCAGATCAAACGCTGAGAAGCCACACCAGAGCTTTCCACGCAGTAGAGATTCCTGAAACAACATTTCTGCCACCCAACCCAGAGCACCTGGACAAATGCATTTGTAAGAAGGGTTCATGGTGTCACTCTGCAGATCTGAAGCAGAGGGTGGTATGAGGAGCGTTAGAATGGCTCCACACATGAGTGTTCCAACAGCCCATGGGGTCACTCAGGTGTGGGTGAAGTACTGTGGGCATGACCTGCTTGTGAGAGCATTCTCACTTCACTCTCCCATCAGGTGTCCTGGGGCATCTAGGACGTCAAGGTTCAGTAGGGCTTGTGTAGTCTCTTCTTAAAACTTACTGAAATTAATAAAAATTGTCATTTATAATGTCTCTAATCTTCAGAATAGTGTCAGTTGTAGCTCTCATCTGTTGTGTTAGGAGGAATATGTAAATTCGTCTCAGTGTTAAGAGTTGGGGACAGACTTTATAAGAAGGTCACAGAGAGCTGCTTGGAAACAGGCTTGCTCAAGGTGGGATAAGTTGGACACGTTGCTGCTCGCTATAGTTCAGGTTTCCCGTTACTGAAAGAAGAATGATGATACTTGATCCGTTTGTGAAATACTTTGCGCTCTAGTGATGAGGAGCATAAGAGAAGAACTGGTCTGTGTTATGTGTGACTGTTTGACACCCTTCACTGAGCAGTAGACCTGAGGTAGGTCCATTCTCAGGACATGTAATTCAGTGATTTTGCTCAAGTGGTAACTGCTGTGGATGCAATATGTGGGATGCATAGGTATGTAGGATACCGAGTGCCATATGCCCTTTATCTCATAACCCAGCCCTTTGTCAAGACATAGTTTAGGTTTTCCTCACACAAAGTGGTGTCTTCTTCTTGCAAACTCTGTTGTGGAAACACAGGTTTTGCCTCCTCACTTCTGTCACTTTATTATTTTTTTTTATCCAATCTGATAAGGCTGATAACCTGCAAGCAGTGTGTGAGGAGAATTTCCTGGCACGAGCCGATGAATTGCTGAGATTGTTATCATTCTGTACTACAGAAGTACCCTGTTTTATTTATACACCGTTTGTCTTCAGTTTCATTATGCGCCAAGCAGAAAAAAGCCAGACTTTTCCTTCAAGCGATTGCTTGTGTAACCATTCATGCTATGGGCTTGCGGATGCCTGATATTTAAGCCAAGTACTTTTCTTCCCTAGCAATGTTGGTGAGGGTACTTTCCTTCCCTCCCCCCAAGCCTGGCACACATGTTGTGTACTCTCGGTTGGAGGATGCTTTCACCCTGCGACTTGCACAGCAGGTAAACGACCCCACTTCTGGGACACTTTGTTCTTCTAACTGTCCAGTTGAGCTGAAGCTATCAAACTTTTCTTTTTAACTGAAAATTTGCTTTCTTGTCTTTGTGGGCATGGCTTTGCATAAAGGATGTGGCTTTAAGCTGTTCCAGATGTGTCAGAACCACTGCTGACCCTCAGATGTTTGTGCTGTTCAGGAAAAAGCCAGTGGGAAGCATTCTGTAAGGGTCTGAAGCCAAGAGTTTGCAAGAAGCATCAACATTTCATCTATCTTTTTCTGGAAGATTTTAGCTTCATCTTGATTCCATACTTCAAGGAGTCTTAATCCTTATGCTGGGTCACCTCAACTTGATTTTTTTACATTGGAGGAGAAAAGAAAAGAAGGGAAAAGGTACTTGTAAATCATTCCAGCACAAACTTCGAAAGAACTGTTTCCAAGACTGGTATGTGTATCGCTTTAAGACCTCCTGAATTTCTCAGGAGTCTGCTGTGTCTCACAGGAATTCAAGACTGGCACCAGCTCCAGAGATATAGTTGCCCAGAGAAGTTTAGTGCCCTGAAACACGACTTGGCTGCGGCTCTTGGAAGATGCCTTGGAAGTCAATTTCCAGCAGGTCATCACTTACTGCGCTACGTACCTCATAGACATTGGTGCCCTCCAGAGCTTGCTCTAGGTCCTGGTTTCTGGTGGTTTAGATCCTTTAACAAAGGTCCCATTTCTAATCCTTGCGCTCCCCTTGGGACCAATGCCATCTAATGAAACAGCCTAAGGTGGTCTGAGGCTCTGAATGTGGCTCAACCTTCCTTTGCTTCTTGGGGAGACCTCTTGTAGTAGGTGGGAAAAGAGGGCCAGGCACAAGACTTGATCCCTATCTCAGACTGGACCTAGTGGTTCGGATCTAGTGACCAACCCTGCTTTCCATCCCCTGCAGTTAGAGAGCTTCTACTACCCTCCTGTAGCCAGAAATCTCAGCTACGCTCTTGCCTGAGTGAGCCTGCGGACTCAATCCCTCTGTCCTAACAGGGCCAGCTCTGGCATCCCCCTTGCCATGTGCAAGGTAAGGGATTCTACCCAGCTGCCTTGGTTAAAGGTAATCAAACAGGGCTCTCCTCAGGCTGCCTTTTCCGGAGTACAGAGGTAATGCCTCCGCACCCATACCCTGAGCAATTTGCATTCAGAGTAGCAGAGCTGCCTTTGGTTTTGCATAAGGAGAATTTCTGCAGCATTATTCTCCTCTTTGGGTCATTCCGAAGGGCTCCTCTTGGTTTTCTCAAGACAACGTCTAGTCTCATCATGGCCACTGTAAGTTGAGTCAGTCATACCTTATAATTTCTTTGTTTTGCTACAGCAAGTTTTATCAAAAATAACTAAGCAATTTAACAATTGGTAAATTTGGTACTTGATCAGTAAGATTGATCAAGTAGACACTGATCAACGTGTTTCAGACCTGCGCATAGGTTCTTAAATCGGTGTCTGCACTCAAAGCTCCATTCTTTGCCTTCAGTCCGTGAGTCATATGGTCCTCAGTGTTAAACCATGGCTTTGCTTTTCTGTTGGGAGATACCCTAATTAGCAGTAGAATGAATGCCAAAGCCAAGTAATTAGATTCTCTGCTTGAAGTTCAGTCATCTCTTTTCCTCGGGGAGGTGTTCCTCCCCTTTCGTTCTGGCACACAGTTTGGTGTCTGAGCTTCTTAAAGGTTTGTCTACAGTCATCTTGGCAGCTCAAACACTACTTTTCCTCCCTCATCCTGCAACAATTTGAAACCTTAAGGATTTAGAAACACTTCCTTTAATTCTCTCTAATTTTCCTCTCCCTTTGTTATTTTAAAATCTCTTTCCTTGGGGGATACTTAAATACTTAAACTGGTTTAGACATGTAGGAAGATCAGACTGCTGAGCCTGTGGCAATTATTCTGATGGCTGTCCGATCGATGGACAGGGTGAGCAATACGTGCCCTTACAGCTGGCCCTTCCCGTGCTGTCTCTCTCTTGAGAAAACCACCTTTTGCACTGGTTTTACATTTCTATCTGAGGTGAATTTTATTTGTGCTAATGACTCTGTTTTTTCCAAAACTGTAGGTGTTCATATCTGAAGCGTCCCATTTTATCTTGCGTATTGAGGAACTGTTTGCTTTTCTGTTTGAACACCAGGAAACTGGTTGGGAAGACGGACGTTCCACAACAGAAGTCCTGGGCTCAGCTATTTTATCTAAAGGTTGTGGTAACAAAGAGCTGGCTGTGATACCGCCTATAAAAAAAGTCAGAGGATGGAAATATTAAACATGATTAAAGCACCACCCACAAAAACTTGGACAACTCGGATGGGCTGGGTGAGGAAAGCAGCTACCTGGAACTGTGGCCGCATCTTTATCAAGGAGCGTGTGGATGTGGGGTCTTCCAGGTACGGTGTGGTTTCAGCAGAAGGGTGCCCTGCTCACCGCTCTCCGAAGGGCCGCAAAATACTTCACCGCGTTGTTTGCTCAGGTTCAGGGGGGTAACAGGGTTGTCTACCAAGTGAGTAATGGTAGTGGAAATGGACGTTGCTCCTGGAGAAATGGCACTTCTGCGGCCTCTTCTGAAAATACATTTAATCGGAGTGACTTTTATGAAGGGGGAAATATACATGCTACATCTGCTCCAGGCACAAGGTAAGCAAAGCACATGCTGCTGGGCGTTGTGTAAATGTTCACAGGAGTACTCTGATACGTTTCAGCTGGGATGTAGTGAACATGTGCCTTAACAGATAGAGATATATTGTTTTTTTATTAATTAATTTTCTGTAAAATTTCAAGGCTCCTGAAGTCATACTTGAGAGGATGCTTTTCTGTGCCAAACCAACCTCTTTGCATGGATGAGAAAAAAGGCTGGAAGACTTTAAGAAAATGCCTTCGCTTAAGGCTTTTTGAACTAATGGGTAAATATGCAAAAGGAGTTTAAATCTTTTTTGCAATGTTTTCATGTATGGAATGACCTTCCAAAGCTGTATCTTCATTTTACAGCTGCCTTAATCTAATGTACTTCTGATTATATCTATATCTATACATCTCTAACCTCCCACCACGTCCTGTGGAGTTGTTGGCCAGCATACTTGTTAGGCGCAAGTCAGACGATGTGCTCAGCATGTGCGTGATGGGTCAGCAGGGGTTGGAACCTGGGGGGGGAAATGATAGGACTGGGATTCCTTCTAAGTTGTATGAGATTCTGGAAGTACCAACCAGACCTGGATTGACATGCCGCCTGCGATTTTCTATAGGGCAGCTTTTAGCTCTAGAAACACGGAATTTGAAGCTGCAGGTCTTGATTATTTATGCGTATTGTCTTGATTTCATTGGTTTATTCTACAGTCATTAAATGCTGTTTGAGATGAGAAATTACTATGAGCTTACAATGGGGACTTAAAGGAAAGCTTTGAGGGAGCGTCTGGATTTATTTGGGGAACTTGAGCAGCTAGGCTCAGAAGCGGTGGACTGGGTTAGGCAGCACCGCCCATCCGTGTGGGGCTGGGAGGTGTTCAGGGGTTACCTTCTGGGGGTCACCCCCCAGCCCTCGCTCCCCAGGCAGCCAGCCTCTCAAGTTACTGCAGCTTTTGAGCTGCGCGTCTGTACGTTGTTTGGACGGAAGCCACGATGTGGGGAAGATGCGTGCTCACCTCCTTCCTCAGACTGTCTCACAGCACGGGCGTGCTCTCCCAGACCCTCTCTGGGAGGCCACAGTCCTTCAGGAACACAGTTGTGCTTTGTTCCTTGTTAGCATTAGGTCACTCGTCCAAATAAGAGATTTCTTGTTGTGCCTTTGCTGGAGGAAAGCCTGAGCCTCCATTATTCCTTGCTTACCACATCTGGCTCGGGACCCAGTGCTGTTTGGTGGCCTTTTACACTGCCTGTGTGCTCATCCTCTGTGTCGTATTGTCACGTTATGGGCTGACTCAGCTCACTCTGCCCTCAGCAGATCGGCTAGGATTGTGCTCCAATATTCCCTGTTGCTCCCAGACCTTCTGTATTTACAGTCAAACCAACTTTTTCGGGGATGACACACATGATCATCCTGGAATGTGCTTGTGAAAAGCAGTCATATATGGCCACAGCAAAGGCTCCACACTCAACTCATACTCTTTTGAAGTTGAGGTGGCCAAAAGTTCAGCCTGCTGACAAATGGAATGGGCTCTGGGAGACGTTGTAGGTAATTGTATAAATTTCTCCCTCAGGACACACCCCAAAGAGTTTTGATCAAGATCCCAGCAATCACTCATGCAACAGAAAGGGTCTTCAACCTCCCAAAGATGATTAAAACAGGTCATGCAAACATGAAGCATGGTAACGCACCTACACCTGTTATCACTTGAATGAGGTCCTATGGCTCTCTGTACTTTAAGTGTATAATTACGACTAAAAATGTGGACATACTTAGAAATAACCTCAGATTTTTTTTTTTTGAAGGTGGCATGGAGACAGTGTAAGTAATTCGCTGCTTTTTCTGTCATATAATGATTGTTGAACCTTAAACAGACTAGACCTGCTAATCTAATGATGATGCTTGCTTGGCTTTTTTTAAACATCTATTTAGTTAAGATTTATGTAAAGTTTACTTATCCTGAAAATGTTAAATGGGTATATAAGAGAAAATCTTTGGAAATTGTGGTTTGGTTTTTTTTTTTTTAATTATAGATTAGTAGCTGTGACATTAGAGCTTTGCACTGCAGCCTGGGATATACCCACATTTCCATTCAGAATGGGACTACTCGTTTTGGTATGAAATCTCCTATTTGTAAATCTCTTTCATCACGTGAAACAGTAATGCCCCTTAATGGGCACAAACCTGAAAAGTTTAATCTGTAAAGAGACACATGAAAACTAGTGAGAGTACTGTAGTGTCTTGTATCGTAAAAGGCAAAGCAAAAAAATCAATTAACCAAACAATCTTTCTGTTATAGTTAATAGTCTGAATATGTGTCATCTTTACACTGAATTTTGTTTGTGATAATGAAGTAAGTTAGACTGATCTAACCCTGATTACTTCGGGGTACAAAAAGCCCCAATAGTGTGTGTTTCATGTTTGAGGGTGAAAAAAATATTTTAAAAGCAATTTGCATTATTTGCAGATTTTTTTTCAGTCTCTCCTGAAGCCAGGGAGGCCTGAAAATACTGAATTCATCACATAAAAATTATATTTGGCTCCAGGCTTGATATCTTAAAGGGCAGAATCTGGCTGATTAAACTAGAAGATGTTTAAGAGATGTGCTGAATGATTTGAGGTAAAGGAGAGAATATTCCGCTAAGTGTAAGCGTGGAGATAAGCAGAGATGTAGTGCAGTTGGAGGAATGCTGTTGTCCTTGTTATGGTGGATGAATGCTGACAACAGCTTTTTTCCTAAATTCAGAGGTAATTCAAATCCCTTCTCTGAGAAACCTTAACAGAAGCTGGGGACCACCAAATGGGTGCAGAGGGCATTGCTCCAGCAAAGCCAGTCTGGTACCGTGATGTTCATTAAAGACTCTGAGGAAACCCCCCGCTGTGGGCACCTTGGAAGAGTTTGAACTTTTCTTTGCCTGTCAGGTGTGAGATTCCAGCAGGGCAAAACCATACTCTGGACAAATCTGATGGGAGGTAAAAGGCCCAGGTCCATAGCTGTTGTACCTGGCCAGGTTTTTAAGGTGGTAGAAGCAGTAGTAACCCCTCCAAAATAGATCATTTTGCTATCAGAAGAAGCTGGAGAGCATAGTACACGCACAAATGTTATGTCAGGCTACTTCTCCCTGCCCTCCCTCAGTCTGACTGTTTGAAACTGCTAGAACCCAAAGTGCTGGGACAGAGACAAAGTGGACAACAAGGGACACTGCAGATTTTTTTTTTCTTTAGAAAGTTGTTATTCTATCAGTGAGTTTTGTTCTCTCTGTAAATCAGAAAGGAGGGGACAGATGATGCCAGTGTTTGCTAAATGGTACTTTACCACAGGTATGACTGTCCAAACTTTGTCCTGATAGCGAGGGACTGAAAGTTGCACATATATATATATGTATGTGCATATGTCATGCATATGTTCCATGGTTGATGGATCTTCTTGTACTGACCAGACTTCTAATATCAGAAACAATTTGTCAGAAAACATGATTTCCCTTTCAGTTGAACATGTACAGCTGCTGCAAACACTGCTGCCTGTTGGTACCAAAAACCGCCACATTTTTCTTCTACAGTTTGAACGGGAAATAATTGTGGTTTCTCAGATCCCACTTTGAAGCGGACGTTGTTTATAGCTGACTGACTTTAATAACTGTAATTGTATGTGCACTCCTGCTCCAGCTGTGCACTGGGCACCATGACTCTCTCTCCAAAAACATCCCTTAGGTTCAAACCCCTCTTGAAAAAGACAGTTCTGAAGTTCTCCTGAATATCCCCTGCCCTGTTATCAGGAAGTCTCCTTCTGGTCAGGCAGCTATGTTGTGGCCACGTTAGATGGATCTCCTGGAGTCTGTGTAGGCATATCCTATGTTGCGTGCTCCCAAGCTGGAGATGGTGACAGAGGAGCGGGCTGTCCCCAAGGAGCCGCGGCGCGGCCAGCGATGGGCATGTGCGGTGACCTCAGCCCGCAGCACGGCAGACGAACACGCACATCACACAGGGGCTGTTGTATGTGACTAGTGTCACCCGGGACTCTCTCCCGAGGGCGGGCACGGGCCTGGGGAGCCTTCCCACCCACCTCTGCTGCTCTCACCCCCTTGTGCAGAGCTGCTTCTGCCTCTCTGCTCCAATCCTTGCTCCTGCCACTCCAGCATCTTCCCTAGCAGGCCAATTTGCTCTGAGAAATCCAGGAATTTGTCCACTTTGTCCGAAGAAGAGACAGTTTAAGTACCTGTTTATTGTGCTGTTATAAATCTCACCAGGCTTCGTAAACGCCTTTCCACCAGTAGAACTCAAATCAGTTGATTAAACAGCTAAGTATTACCTGGTGTGGTAATACTAAAAGTAAAGAAACTGAGGCAGAAAAGTGGAGTTCACCTCATGTTCCCAAGTGGCCAGTAAGATGTGAAAAAGGAGGTTATCCACTTCCCGCTCTCTTCCCAGCAGCTAGTGCCATGCTGTAAATAAAGTTTAAATACTTAAATATTTTTTTAAGTTCCTTTAAAATAATTATAATAAATGCCGCCTCATTTCATACATTTCCTGCCTACATAGTGTATTTACATATTACATGTAGTTGGAAGGTATTATTAGAGATCTCTGTTCAGGCACCTGAGTCATAGCACCTTTAACTTGCCACCATAAATAGGCATGTTTGACTGAGACTGCTTGTGACGTGATGCTTCAGCCCATGCTTCGAGGGCTCTGTCTCCTACTGGTAGCTGGGGCAGACCTCAAAATCTGACTTCTTTTCTACAGCAAAATCCCATTTGCCTGATTGCCAGAAGATGTTTGCACAGGCTTGGGACCTGAGCCTGATCATCAGTCTGTCGCTGGCCTCACCAGGTGGGATGACGGTCATCTTCAAGTCAAAACACCCATGAGACATCCCCCAAATCAAAGCGTGGTGGCACCCAGGGGGTCAGTCACTGTTGTGCCAGCACGACTGTCCATCCTGCCTGCCTCTCCGTGTCAGCAGTGCTGGAGGCCACCTGCTAGGGCTCTGGGAGACTGCAAAGCACTAAGTCTTTGCAAAGCAAGTGGCCAAAGGCAGAAGTTAGGTGCTTCGGTCTGATTTTCTTAGGTGCTGAGACATGTAGGTGGGGAAAGAGCTGTTTGAAGGTATCTCAAGCAGTCAGGTCTGAAAATGGACTGTATAGTGCTACCATGTGTACTGATACCTATTTGAATTTGCAAATACGGGACTTTATCCAAGAAATTTCAAATCTCCCTTGCCGAAGCTGGGAATGTGGTCCAGGTGCTGCATGGGTTATCCGATGCTTTCAGAGGTCTTTGAGTGTATGCGCATGAATTGTACCTACTCAGTAGGACCCATTTTCCCCCAGGATCAGACTTGTGTGAATCCACCATGCAGTCTTGAACAATGTGTGGGTAATAATTTCCAAAAGTGTTATAATATGCCCAGTGGAGGCAGAGTATACGCGCTATAGCGCATGTGTGTCTTGGATTCACAGTTTTCTGGTAAGCCTGAGTGAATTTACTCCGTGGTGGTTCCAACCACTCTTGGACACACAGAAGTCCTGGGAAAACATGGACAATTGTTGTCCATCTGGACAGAAGCTCTGAGGCGGAAAGAGTTTTTTGGTTTTTTTTTCTTAGGGGATGCTGAGTGTATTCGACCCATAAGTGCACCCCTGCATCTGCTTCAGTCAAAAAGTCATTTCTATGGGTGTTGTGAAAATTTATGGCTTATCTGATCTGTCCCAATTGTTGGGACAGCAAAGAAGTGTTTGCTGTGGACTCCAAGAGCTCAGCAGCAGTCCTGGAAGGTTACTGAACTCGGGCTGTCCTTTGACAAAGAGCCATCCAACTCTGATGCCGAGCAGGATGTGGTTTCTCAAGCAGAATAGCCACATTCTTGCAGGAGGTGATGGGCAGAGGGAATTTTAATTTTAGTTATTGAACGTGGAATCACTTGTCTGTTTATGCAGCTCTTAAAAGGGAAGGAGAGCACGGTCATTCTGTGCAATCATTTGTGGACGCATTGTAATAGTTCAATTTGTCTTTCAAATAGCCAAGTGGCAAGGTGTGGGAGACCTAGAAGAATTAAGCAGGCTTACACTTGGAACTGGCCTGACCTCATGCCACTGTCTCCCAAACTGCACATGGAAATCACAGGACTTCTGTATCATTGGTGCATTCGTCACTGGGTCTCAAATTATTTATTTATTAGATTAGCGATCTATATGATGAATGATATCATAAAAGTCTGTCTATCAAAAACTGCTGCCAACATTTTAAAATATCTACTAAATCCTCTTCCCATTAAAAGAGTCGTGTTAAAGTTGCCTGCTCAAACAGAAAGATGTTTTGCTGAATTCTTGGTTATGTGGTTTTCCTCCTCGGGTTTCTGTGAAAGCATGTGTTTCACAAGGCATTTCGAAGTTGTCTCATGGGCAAAAACATGTAAACAAGCAACATTTTCTTGAAATCCCCTGTAAAACAGCTAGCCATGTTGTCTTAACCATGCAAATGGTTTTCGGAGGCATAAGAGGAGAGGAGGAGTTTGCAGACACTCTAAGCCCGGGGCTGGGGGAAATCCAAGTTGTCCTTGTGGCTCTTCAGTTGCCCATCAGGAAGTCACCTAAAGGTGCTTTCTATGCCTTGATTTCCCCATTTGGGAGGCAATGACTGCGTAAACCATCTGGGTTCTGCTAATGAAAAATATAATACAAGGTCCACGTGTTGCTGGGTTGACTCCTTAGGTCTGGCCATACCCACTGTTGTGATACATAAGCCCAGTTCATGCTCCTGGGAAGAGTTCATTGCAGCGCTTTAGGGTGTAAAGTTTCTCTCTTGTGCTGGCTCCACATCGAACTCCTTCTCCTTCATGCGGCCAACACATGGAAAGGAGAACAAGCTCTCTTATTCCTTGCCTTAATTCCCTGCCTGGTTGTTTAGGGTGAATCATTAACCAAGCACTTGTGTCTGGCAAATCAAAAATGTTCGTTGAGCGCCTTTTGCAGACTACGTGGAGCCTTGGCCTTCTGCAAGAGGGATGGCTCCCCTCTCCCACAGCAGCAAAAGCACCGCTGAGTCCCTCTGCTCACCACCATGCTTCAACCAGACCTTGCTCTTCCAGTACATTTATATACTGAAGTATATAGTGTGTGAGTATATATACATATATACCTAATTCTGGTGTTGCTCCTGCTTTAGGAGTGAGGAAAGGGAATGGTGGACATGTTCTGTGGAAAGGAGTTAAGAGGTATGTTAACTTTTCCTTTGATTCATCTTTTGTAGCCTACTCATGAGTTTTTTCGGTAAAAGGAGCAATAATCCTTTTCCTAGCAGCAGTTAATGGTCTGAAACTGTTCTCTAGGGTGGCGTTGACATGCCAGCTCTCTGTATATGGAAGATGACTCCTGAGGTCCCACAGGAAAGGACTGCATAGTCTGCTGAAGACCACAGACAAGATACCCTTTTGTGAAAGGTGGGGTGATTCTGTTGGATGGCTACTTCACCTGTGTGTTTCCTCCCCAGTTCTTTCTGCTTGCCTTGAAACCATCACCTTGGTGTGCTGGGCTGTAAATCCCTGGGGGCAGTGATGAAGGAACAGCATGGTCTAGATAAATTCTACTTAACACACTTATTCAGGTGGAGGTCGATTGGCTTTGTCCTTTCTCCATTAGCCAAGACCAAAGAATTACTGAAATTCTGCAACATTATCAAGCGGATAAGTGCTTTCATTGTAAATCTGTAAATCCTCTTAACCCCTATTTGTAAGAGATGAATAGGAGCCCTAGGAGCCCACCTTCTCATAGACTATCAGTCCCATTCATGCCACAGATACAATGCAAATACTGATTTCTCCCTTTTAAATGGTAGAGCATTTATCTGCCAGTCCTCAAACCATATTTCCATGATATAAGAAGAGTTGCCTGGGTAATTAACTAGTAGACTTGCTATTACATCAGTTTGTACAGTTGTTCTTATCTGTGCTTTTATAGTGAATAGACTTGATTTTGCAGCAAAGTCAGTGAGATGCCATCTGAATGCCAGGGTTTGGGTGCGTGAAACTGTTTGCAGAACGAGGACCTATATTTATATTACTTCTAGAAAGTCTCATAATACTGCACACAAACACAGTTTAGAGAGTTTTACTGAGATGGCACATTCAAGCCTTCATTATTAGATGTCAGCAATGAGATTGTCTGTTTGACGTTAATTCTTCCAGCTGTGCCTCCGTGTATTGTAATTGCCCTGATTGATTTGGTCGCAGTTCGTTTCCTGCAGTGCCCTCTTGCCTGCTGAGCACTCGTGGTGCTGAGGTAGAGCCTAGGCCATGTGGCAGGGGGGTTGTGGTGTATCAGCCCCACGCTTGGGCTGTCACAGGGTCCAGCTGGCCAAGGAGCAGTGGGGCAGAGGCACTGGGTGTCCTCCAGCCACCAGTGGAAACTGCTGCTCTTGTTGGGTCTCTGAGGGTGGGTGCACGCAGTCATTTCACAAGAAGCACGAGTCCATTTCCTCAACTCTTATCAGCTAAAAACTTGTCATGGAAGTATGGACTTGTTTCATGTTGAAATTCAATCAAATTTGGAAAAACCCGGAGATGTCGGGTGGAAATGTTGGTCTTCCTGGCCAACCACCCATCCCTGGCCCCTTACCTCCACCACAGAGGGGCTGTGCAGACATAACTGGCTGAGGTTATGGGTGACCACAAGCTACAGTTGGCTGGCAGAAAGGAAACCCCTTTCTCACCTGCCTCACCTCCTCTTCTATCTCTCCAAGTCCAAGTCTCCATCCCTTGCCCGTCCTATTCCCCATCCTTTTCCATGTTCCCTCCCCCTTCCTCCGCCTCTGCTAGCTGCCAAGGGCAGGCTTGTTTTGTAACAAATCTCTCTTTTTGGTCTCTGCTAGTCCTTCTCCTTGCCAGGGCTCCAGGCCCTGTCTCTTCCTTGCTCCTGAGCTCCTTGGTTTTCAGTTGCACCTCTTGCCACAATGGATCCGAGTCTGACCTCCTCCTCCACAGCTCAAAGCGAGCTGTCTTCCTGTGTCTCTCTGTGAAATAAGGGACTTCTTGCCCACAACAGAATCAGCAGGTAACTGCTGGTCTCAAAAGCTTTTACTGAGCCCTTAACTGCAGTTCTTTAACTTGTTCTGTAATCCGGCCAAAGTTTGGTAGATTTTAATAGGAATAGACACATTTCTACCACAAAGGCTACCTCTCTGCCAAACTTCAAAATTCCCCTTCTGAAGCTAAAGATCCTCATATAAAAGGTTGTCTGGATTTATTTAACATGTGCCAAGCAATATATTCTTCCCATAATAATATTCCTGGAAATGGCTAAATTGTTTTGGCTAAAGCAGATGCCAAACTGCTTGGGATCAACTTCTCAGGGCTAAAATTTGTTAAAGTCAAGTAATGGACCATTTTCTGTCATTGACACTGGGGAAGGAGGAATAGGAGGTGGCACTGCTGGTTGGAAAACCAGCTCCAACCAAGTGTTGCTCTTAAGAAACTGTCAACTCAAAGCCAGTGAGGAACATCCCTTTGCTTCCGCACCTGATGCGCTGTGCAGTTGTTACCTTCTTAAATAATGAACATGGCAACCCACAGCATCAGTGCTGGTTCCAGCTTCCTTGAACTGCCAAAATCCGCCCTTTGAAACATCCTGGCTCCCCCCTCTCCGCCTTTATCACTCCTGGGCTTAAGGCTGGATCTATATGTGGGATCTATAGGTGTGTATTGGAGTGTTGGCTGAAGTCATCTGTATTGCCACCTTGGTGTTCACTTCCCACGTGGGAAGTACATCTGCAGAACCCTCTCTGTGCCAAACAAGAATGTCCCCCATGGATGTTTCACCATATAGTTACGTCTTTCAGGACAAAGCCTTTAGAGGGCTGTGATGTGAATGAGGACAAGTCTGCTTCCCTCTTCTCTTCCTCTGTGCCCTGGCTCCTTCCTCTGTTTTTAGGACCCAAGGCACAGTGACATAAAGCTCCTGCTCTTCTTCCTGGGTATATATAACGCTGCTCTTCTTCCTGGGTATATACATAAATGGATTATGAAATTCTCTGGCACCCTTTACCAAATCGGATTAATCAAAGAATGTAGAGACTTCTTGATATTTCATATTTCATTATAAAATTTCATGGCATTTCATTTTAATATGAATAAATGACTCAACAAATAGAACCAGTTATACTCTTTAAAAAAAAAATAATGGTGTGCCTACTGACCCCAGCACTCCAAGCTGGATTATCATGCTCTTTCCAGGCTTGTGCTATGCAAGTCATTTCAATAACTTCTCTTGCTGCTCAGCAGTTTTCTCAAACAATACTGGTACCACAGCACGTGCCCAGCATTTTTATCAGCTGCAGAGCTATGAGTATCTCTTTTTACGTATACAGTGTTTGCACGCTGTGGCTTTGGGCGCAGGGTACTTCAGTGTTAGTGTGGGGCTAGTAATAGGCTCTAAAGACAATTTCAGAAGTTGCTTACCTTTCCCCAGGGAACAGGACCTGTCTTTGTGATTTCCTACCTTTGGATGCACAACCTGCTCGTGGGCTTGACTGCACGGCGAAAGCGATGTGAGAGTCGGCCTGGCTTATATTATTATTTTTTCCCCCCTTCCTTTATGTTCTGCTTTGACTGCTGGGCCGTTTTCTGCCTGATTTCAGTGTGATAGTCTGTCTGTCCGTGGCAAGTTATTGCTAATAGCCAAAGTAAGGTAGCTGCTGTGTTAGGTAGCCCAAACTGCCTCTGCTTGGGTAGGAAGAAGACGCTGTTTCAGAAGAGCAGAGCCATCCTGAGCGCCTCTGGGCTTGGGGAGCACAAGGGCTGCTCAGAGGAGCCCCTTGACCCTGCTGCGACTCTGACTGATAGCAGCCAGCGCCGTTTGTGTTGGGGCTTTGTTCTCCGCTCCACAGAGAGAAACATTAAACTGCAGAATGACTAAGTGCCTTTTCAAAGGCCACATAATGAATCAGTGAATGAACACCAGCCCCCAGCAGCCCCAGGCCCCCTTCTCTCTGCAGAACAATGCCTCTTTCCCCTCTGTCAAGATGTGCACGTAGTAGACCTTGCATACAGAGTTCTGTATTTCAAAAGAAATTTGGATATTAATATTTATATTGTAGCGATGCCACCGTCCTCCGGGCTCTGTAAATAGCAGCACCACAACAATGTGAATTACTCTTTTTATGCAAAACCCTGGCCAGTGAAATAGCTTGTCAATGCAAAATAAAATTGCTGCACAAAAGTTTGACAGCTACATTCATTACACGTGTCAATCAAAGGATCCTAAAGGCTTTATTGTCACTGTACAATGTCTGAACAATCTGCTGGCCCAATATGCCACAAAGTTATTTTCTCACTACTCCTTTCGTTTAAAAAATAGCCACCAATAACTTTTGTCAAACAGTCTGAGAAAACTGCACGAACAGCAAAGACATCTTAGATTTTCTTGGGTGGCTGTGGGCTGGAGGCATTCCAGGCTTAACTCGTTGTGCTGTGCCAACGTATCACAGCGCTTACAGTTGATGAGATCTGATCAGAAACGCAGGACACCCAAATTAAACTACTGCACAGACCCCAGAGTGGGCTGAGTCTGTGCGGATGGCACGGTGAGTCAGAAGTGAAAAGTTACTCTAAAGAGAAGTGAATTTAACCGCTTATACCCACTTTTTGTCTGCTTTTGCCAGTTTTTTGGTATTCAGGCTCCTCTGTCCCAAGCCTCCCCCAAGGTTAGGATCAGCCTTTTGCATAGTCCCGAGTTATTTTCTGAGAGGTTTTGATCAGGTCTTGCTCTCAATAGAGTAGCCTGCCACGTGGGGGAGAGTTTGCTGTTTGATTTCCTTTTTCCAGCAGCTCTCCCCGCTCAACCTGTCAAAACCCAGCCATCGGCCATGGCTAAATGTATAGTGTTTGGGGCAGGGGGACGGATGAGAGGGTGCCTGCTCCCCCAGGAGACAAAACCATCCCGCGGGCACTCCGGCAGCAGCGATGCTGCACCCCCCGGGCTGCGGGGGGATAGGGATGGGACCCTGCAAGCCCCAGGGCCAGGCGTCTTGGGTTTGCCCAGATCTGATGCCAGCCCTGGCAGTCTCCTGCGCCTTCCCAGCGGAGCGGCCGCGAGAGGGAGCTTGCACAGCTCCGGGACCCGGCTCCCGCATCCCTGCCCGCCGCCGGGGCCGGGCTCCCGCATCCCTGCCCGTCTCCCGCATCCCCCCACTCCGGCTCCCTGCTGCATTCTGGGCGCTCTCCCTGCTCGGGAATTGTCCCAGCGTTGCCATTGAAGTGGCTTTGCTTGACAGTGCTGTTGCGGCGGGCAGTGGGAAGGTTATTGTGGGAGTTCATCTACCGGCCCCGTCCTTGCAGACAAAATGAAGCACCGTGGTCTTGTCCCATGACGCGGCGTATCAAATCTGATTTATGAGGGTGTCGCAACTTGACCAACTTTAATTTGCTCTGGGCTGGAGCCTGGTTTAAGTTTCCCAATTCAGAATGTTTTGGAGGTTGGTTGTTTCCTCTAAGTGGTCAGCTTAGATTCATAGAATTGCTTTGGTTGGAAAAGACCTTTAAGATCATCAGCGTAGTTCCTAGGGTGTGCTGGTGCGTGGCTTTGCGTTCAGACCCTGGTCATGGGTACCACAGCAGCAGCAAAACCTCAGGAGGGTCCTTCCTGCACGTGCCTCTGGCTGCACCTTTCTGGTGGCTGCTTTTGGCCTGACTTAAACAGCACTTTTCAGCCATTGACCTAAAAGTGTCTCTAATCGTCTTGCTCTTATGTTTGGGAGTGACCCATGGAGGTGCTCTGTGAGGATGCACACAGAGGAGATGTTGCAACAGGAATGCTGCTCGTGACAGCTAGGGTTTCCACCGAAAAAGCACAATGAAGAAAAGGAAAAAAGGAAACATTTAAAGAATAGTGGTGTTAATTCATGTGCTGAGAGAGCTGTGCTGCCCACTCACCGCCCCAAAAACTGTGTGACATTTCCCTGAGGTGTGCTGCTTGCTGGACGTGTGTTTGATCGCAGGCAAAATTCAACATGTTTTTGTAATGAACAGACTCCGCAAGTTACTTTGTGGTACAAGGGAGTAAAATACCCAGACCAACACTTTCCACAGTGTTGAGGTTTGTAGGGTTTGGTGTATTCTCTCCCCACACAGTGTTGCCCTCATTTTGACGTTCTGCACAGAGCCTTTTTATTAACATTTTAAGTAAAGGCTGACAGTACGGCAATGGCATAGAAGTCCTTCAGCGCAATTGCTTTGTGGCAAGCACTAAATGTGCAAGAGAGTTGCTATTACCTGTGACAGAGTCGGTAGCTGAAAATACTACTTTTCATTTAATCTTTGCAAGACTGAAATCAACTGAGCATAATTAGGCGATGCTGACAGGACACAAAAGGCTTTCTGTAACCAGAGTGGGCTGTGCTTTTCTTGCTAGTCCACCTCTGGCCCAGGACAGGCTTTGCAGTGTGTGGGAGCGATGACAAAGACATTGCAAATGCTTTTCCTACTGTGGTAGGGCTCAGAGAGCTCCAGCGCTACGCTTGGTGTTGTACACAGGAAAAAAAAGCCCTGCCCAAGTCTGAAGCTTCAGCTGCGAGCATCAGTTTGTTCATTCAGGAAACCCTCCTGAAGGACCTGGGGATGCATCTAAAGGAGTGGTGAAGGAGAGGGATACCCAGCCTCTGCTCCTGTGAATGCAGGGGTAGAAGAGCCTTCCCTGGGGGAATAAACCTGCCTGCGCACCGTGCTTGGCTGTCTTGCTTCACTGCCTCATGGGAAAGCGTTACGAGTCCCTTGGGTGATGGCTCACACTTCTGCACCTGTGGGCTTCCTCTGTAAACCCCTAGCAGAAAATATGTACCGATGCTGGGATGGCTTTTGCCAGCTGTTTTCCAGTGTCCCTGACTTTTAGTTGGCATGTGGAACCACTGTGGTATTTTCTCAATGTTTAATGTGACCTAATTGTGCACTTCCACTGTCTGGAAGGATCAACTCTTCTGGTGTGACAGTTGCTGTAAAATTAGTGGTGTTCAGAAGCCTCTCCGGCATTTGCAGCTGGGTGCAAGGCACAAGTTCCTCGATTTTGCTGTATCAGCCCAGGGAAACATTGCGTGGCTGTGTGTGCGGCCAACTGCTTTACGGTATGCCCGGTAATGGCTTGTCAATGTAACCTCCAGCAGTCTAATTTGCTCTAGGGAGGGGGTGTGGGGGGGGAAGTTTTCTAATAATCTTCATATTTGCTTGGTGAGTTTACTTGGAAGCAGGCGGAGGCGACGGATTGATCTACAGGACAAATGACAGAGCCAGAGGAGAAAAAGTGTGTGAGTGGCTGCACCGTTAGAGGGAGGAGCAGGCGTTTTTGGCACTGAGGTCTCACTACTTGCCCTTTCTAGGGATCTTTTGGTAAGTCAGCCTAGTGAAACTGCAGCCCACCAGCTTGCTCCTTTGAGCATGGCCAGCTGTGCCCCACGGATGCCCATAGTTGGCTCTTGCTGTCACCTACAGGGCAGGGGAAGGTGCAGACCCCTAACTAACGAGAGGGGTGGAGGTGGCCAAGGCGATCAGCACCTCCAGCTCAGCCCCACTGTGCTTTCCTTCTCTACCCCAAACTCGGGGTGCTGGAGCTTCCCCATTGCACCACCTGCCTCCTCCCAGTGGCCAGACCGGTGAGTCCCTGCGTATTTTTGGCTGAGCTTTTGGAAATGATCCTTCCTGAGCACTACTGTGGGCACTGGCACTGAGCAGACCTGGGTCCTCCAGACAGGCAGGCGCTGAGGAATACATGCCACTGCCCTGGCAGGCAGCTGGCAAGTTACAAAATAGGGATCAAAGTTACAAAAGTTACAAAAAAGGTCTATATATATGTATTATATATATTAACTTGTGCAGCTGTCCTGGAAAGGGTTAGAAATCAGTTCTGGAAAAGGCTGCAGTAGTTGTTGGCGAAGAACTCTGCTGTGTCCTTAATTACTTATAAGCATCAGGGCACTGTGCAGCCTCCCAAGGCAAGAGGGTGCAAATAATCTAACAAATTGTATGTGCAAATTTATGCTTTGAGTAGGTGCGATTGCAAGTTGCGAGGCTTAAAAGTGAGGAAATATCAGGTATAAGGCTGCTGCTTAATATTTTGTATTTCAGGCAGTTTCCTTGGTCAGGCAGTTGGACTAGACGATCGTTGTAGGTCCCTTCCAACTGAAATATTCTGCTCTACTCTCTGTTCCTGATGGTACAGCCTTCTCCTACAGGATCACAGATTTGCTTCCTACCCCTGCCCTGGTTACTCCCACCACCTTTTGCTACAGCGGATGTTGCTCAGGGAAGGAATCGGAGGCAGGCTGCTGCTCACGGGGCCCCTGCCCGATGGCCTTGGGGCCAGGCAAGGCTGCAGGAGCACTGCGGAGGGGATACTGATGTTAGCAGCTGCGTGGTGTCAGGACAAGCAGGTTTCTCTCCCTGCTAGGTTTCCAGGGGGCTGCCAAGTCAGGGAAGCCAAACCAGGGCTCCTTCTTCAGCTCAGAAACCACTGTCGTATGAGATGCACTAGAAGAAGCAGTCCCTGCCCAGAGGGGAATCCGAAGAGGCTCACAGGAAATGTCATTTGCCAAGTCCTCAGGGAAACGAGGCTTGTGGCAACACACTGCACAGGTCGGGGTGTTGTCAGACCACTGATATGCTTTACCCTCCAGGCAAGTTTGCTCAGAGCACAGTGCACTGAGTCACTGACACGTCCTTGAGAGTGTTACGCTCCTCCATGAAAAGCTTAGAGGCTTCAACAGATTTTTGAAGTCCTATTTTGTTCTGCATCATATATAAAAGATCTAATCCCCCCTGCAAACTAACTCAATATAAAGAAGTTGCTATTGTACTGTATGAAAGGATGTTTTAAGATGTTCACCCATCTGTAATAGTGAGTTCCAGCATACAGAACTCGGTATTGTTCATTTTAACAGGTCTCCGAATGTTGACAGTGTCAGTGGTTCAAGCTGGTGGTCTTGCAGTACTCAAACCACTGCTTCCCGTGGAGCACCTCTGCTATGGGGAGAGGCTGAGAGAGTTGGGGTTGTTCAGCCTGGAGAAAAGAAGGCTCTGGGGAGACCTTATAGCAGCCTTCCAGTACCTAAAAGGGGGGCCTACAGGAAAGACAGAGAGGGCCTCTTTATCGGGGAGTGGAGCGATAGGATGAGGTGTAATGGTTTTAAACTGAAAGAGGGGAGATTTAGGTTAGAGATTAGGAAGAAATTCTTTACTGTGAGGGTGGTGAGGCACTGGAAGCGGTTGCCCAGAGAAGTTGTGGATGCCTCATCCCTGGAAGTGTTCAAGGCCAGGCTGGATGGGGCTTTGAGCAGCCTGGTCTAGCGGGAGGTGTCCCTGCCCATGGCAGGGGGGATGGAACTAGGTTATATTTAAGGTCCCTTCCAACCCGGACCATTCCCCCTTAGCAAATGCAGCGTTAGAGCATTTCTGAGATATTCTGATGTGGTGAGGAGAGAGCTCTGTAGGTCACAGCTGGAGAGAGGGAGATCCCAGAGGGACATCGCCCCTGAGGGACAGCAATCTCTGCTCTTCACCAGCTGATAGCTCTGCTGATCCACACAGGCTGGGCAGGGCAATGCCTCCTTCTTCACCTAAGTCAGAATAGCAGGGAAAGCTAATTGCCACGTAAGGTCATTAAGTGTTTCATTCTCAACTGAACCAAGAAGTATCATCTGAAAAATTCAGAAGCTTCAAAGCCAAAACTTTGTGTTTCATAATACCCAGCAAAAGAGATGGGGGGGTTAAAATGGAGATTAGGCCATGTTGTATCTTTGAAGCTGGATGTGTGCCCATGGCTGTAGTTCTGAATTGCTTCTCAAGCTGGAAGGCATGTGGATGGGAAATCTTGCGAAATATCAGATCTCATAGGAATTCTGCTGCTTGAAATCAGTCATGTTGTAAGATTTGGGCACTGTGTCAGACTTAGTCCTGTTTTAAAGTGAAGACTAACTTTTAAAGTGAGCCTAACTTAATTTGAATTGTGTCTCTTACACAGCACCTCTTCCAGCTGCTGCAAATAACACCTGTTAGTGCAGCTATAAATCAATAGTAGCAAGTATTATTTAAAATGTGCAAAGGCAGTGAATATCTCTAGTACTGAGCCACAGCATAGTCTCTCCTGACACTGTTTGTGCTTACGGGACCTGTGCAAGCATCTCTGTAGCACAGCAAGTGCCTGTTACACAAGCATGAGCCATAGTCAGCATGGGCTGGGCTGCCATGGAGCTCCTTTGGCTCTTAAGGAAAAGGAAGTCCATTTTTCTATTTGCTGACTATTTCTTACACTTATTTTATATTGCTTTTAGTTAAAATGCAAATATTTAGAGGTGTGGTTTTGGTGGCACGATGATTTTTTGTTTGTTTGTTTAAATACTTCTGTGTGAAGGCTTTGTGGGTGGCTTCATGTCCTTCATACTGTGTCCTAATATAATTTAAAGAACTTGAAGATCATGAAGTTAAGCAGCCAAGCACTAAGGAATATCAGAATGAAAAGAATCCATTTAAAATTATGAGCTGTGTTAATTCAGTCTCTTGCATTGTGCATCCCAACAAAGCCCTTGGCTATGCTATGTGCTGAGAAGAGCTGTGCAATGTGCCAGTGCAGCTGGATGTCAGAAGATTTAGCCCTGTACCTTGACATGAGGGCTTCTTGGACCTGTGTGAACTGTGATTGCTTTTCACCAGGCTCGTGACCTGATCAGGTTTTGGGATAATGTTTGTGAGGAAGGCAAAAAGGGCATTCCTTACTGTGATAGCCCGTGCCAAAACCCAGTCCTGGTCTTTAATATTTTGGAAGCAATAGGACTTTTCAACAAAATGGCTAAGACTGTGGACAACTTCAACCTGGGCAAAATAGTATGTTTCAGAATCTCCTCTTGGTGATGACTGAGAGGTCTTTGTTGATTGCAAAGAAATACCTGACTGTGTAAGACATGGTATCGAAAAATTTGGCTATATCTTGACAAAGTTATAAACGGCTGAAAATAGGACAATGTGATGGGACAAAACCAGGCAGCTTGTGATAACAGGTGGCCCTACCAGTGTCTGCAGTAATTCTTTGATACAATCAACTGATTGACTGCTTAGTATATTATTTCTCAAACTCTATTAACATTTTAGTTGTTTAGTGCTCAGGGGGCCAAATACTAAGTGCACTTAGGGGTACAGATTTGGTGGCTGCGGCCGGCTCCCATCAGTATTACAAGTTTTGCAGAGCTTCAGCTTTGCATGCCTTTGACTGAAATTAATTGACCCTTTTCAAGGAATCTCTTAAACACAGACTTAAATTCCCCTGGGTGTCCTTGGGACTTACCCAGTTAAGTCTTTAAGTTAAACTTGTGTTTCCTTGTGTTCCTCAACATGTTTTAGTATGTCCTTACTAACCGTTCACATGTTATAGTTTTAGAATGAAATTTGGAGCTTTGCTGAACATGGATGGACACAAGTTTGATTGTTTTCTTATCTTAGGTATTACAGCTTCTTGGGTCATTTTGAAGTAGATGTTGTACACAAAATGATGGTGTTCTGTATAATCTATTTCTGTAGGAAAAGAAACATATTTTCCTACCTATTATGGAGTGCCCTGATGCAGAGGACAGTTTATTTCTAGCTGTATTTTTTTCTAGCTCTTCTTTTAGTGCTGTCAGTCTTGTCCTGTGTTATTAGGACAGTAGTTTTCAACACCGCCCACTCTTAGTTGTAGAGCAGTGAGATCATTTTTTTTTTGTGGGGAGGCTTGGCAATTTCAAATTTTTTCTTGATACAGAATGGAAAAAAACCCAGAAAACTTCATCAGCCTTGCTAATCAAAGGATGTATAGTGGATTTTACTGTATTTCATAGAATTAAAAAAATGTTTTCAAAATAGAAAATTGATCGTTCCATTGCCGAAAAGTTGAAACAGTGCATTTAAATCTTATTAAATCTCTCTGTTATCAGTTTATAAACTGATTTTTTTCCCCAAAGCTGCCACATTTCACTTTCAGCTTCTTAGCATTTTCCATCAATTTGCAGCTACCCCAGTTGGGTACCATACAAAGTTTCCTTGCAAATAAGCAAACATGCAGGACGTCACAGTCAACAAACTGCAACTATTCTGTCTTCATCAGTCATTTTTGAGTGTTTTAGCTGATCTGTCTGTGTCCAAAAGGCACTCTCTCAACGTGTCCCAGAGCAGGTGATCTCTTTCTATCCTTCTTTCCACTTAACAGGTCTTGCATGAAATCTTGCTGGCGCTTGTGTTGTGCCAGATGTCTAGAACACATCTGCCTTTCGACAAGCAGTTATGTTTATGGAAATAGTGCCTTCTGGAACTGGAAATTTAGGATAACAGATTCAGGAGCATTCAACTAAGTAATATATAGTACAACAGAGCACAGCTCTTGAAAGCACAGCACCCAAACAGATGCAGCTTTGCAACTGCTCAGGAATAATTTAGAGTGTGCTCTCAAAGTTTGGATAATATAACTACTGATTCCCAGAAGGGATAAAATTGTATTTCTTCTGTGCTCTGACCTTATCTTTGAACCACTTTATATAAATTCTTTACCTTACCCTGATATGTGTGCACATATTTTAAGAGTGAGAGAGAAAGCCCAGAAATTAACTGACCAAAGGAGAAGTGCAATTAAAACCAGTCAAGACTGAGCCTGTCCCTAGTGGCAGAGTTTTATTTTTTTTCCCCATGTCTCTTTTCAAGAACACTTTTTTTTGCAGCCTTTGCACGTTGAAGTCAAAGAGGACTTGGCATCATAAGTGTGTTTGTGTCTAGTCTGAGGGTGTTCCTGTAAAATTTGAGATCTAGGTCTTCTAGGAATGTTAGTTTTTGACTTACTGCAACAGCCCTACACAGTGCTCTCACTACAGAGCAAACCGATAATTGTATCACAGATGCACACTCTACATTTGGGCTTTATGAAGTGTGTCATACCATCTAAGTGTGTTTTTCAAAGACCTTGGGTCTAACTCTTACCTGCATTTGTAGGACCCACATGGGACACATAGTGTTCCCAAATCGTCTCAAGAGAGCCACTCAGATAGGGGAAAACAGTCTTTCTAGCTCTGTAACCTTAACAAAGACTGCAGTATGCCTTTAGCACAAAATATGCATGACATCTGGAAGCAATTATTCCTTTAAAAATCACTCCGTGAGTCAACACTAAAAATGCACTCAGCACTGAAAATGAAAACTAATAAACACTGAAGTTTCCAGTTATCCCGCAGTCTGAGTGGCCCACGCTGGANAGAACCGGCCCCAGCACCGATCCCTGGGGGACACCACTTGTGACCGGACACCAACTGGATTTAACTCCATTCCCTACCACTCTCTGGGCACGGCCATCCAGCCAGTTCTTCACCCAGCGAAGAGTACACCTGTCCAGGCCATGAGCAGCCAGTTTCTCCAGGAGCAATTTCTAGAAAGCCTGAGCAGGGTGGGCACAAAGCTGGTCTTGGATCCCAAAGATGACCAAGTTGTACTGAGGCAAAGAAGTAACGTTTGTATGAAATCAGATGGCCAGGGCGATTTTTCTTTCTGTTATATTATGGAAATAGGTGGAGAGTACGAGGAGCCAGGTCGCACTAACAGACCTTGCCCATGAACTGAACACAGCATTTATGAATGTAGAGCTAAATTATACCTTTTGGTGATATGATATGTAGTTGTCTGGCCATTTTAAAACAGTCTAAGGAAGGATTCTCACAGGGCTGGAAAATCTACAGTGAAAAACTAGTGTGACTGGGGCCTTCTGGGATAGTGAGGGAGCATGGATGCTCTGCTGGATTTTGCTTGCAAAGTGGGTCTCAGGACATTTATGAAGAGGGGGAAGCAGATCCTGATTTTTTTTTATTTTTTTTTTTTAGGTCTCTTCAGATGTTGCCTTCAACCTTTCCAGGGTAGAGTGGAAGGTGGCTGGGAGCTGGTTTCTCCTCCCTCAGCAACATTAAGGTGCGCTCTAGAACAGTGATTTCTAGATTAATTATTTTACTCGATCACCAGAGAAGACTATGGGTCCTTCCCAGGCTGTTACTAGCCTGGTTTCCAAAGGAAACAAAAGTTTATCCGATTTTGCTGTGTCAGGCTGTCTTTTGACAACACTTAAAACAAGAGGAAAATATTCAATTCCTTGAGTTTTGTGCAAACAGGTGGCTGTGCAGAGGGGACAGACCCAAGAGCAGAGTGAGCTCAGCAGCACTGGTGGGCAGCAGAGGGCTCGCCCCAAAAAGGTGCTCCAGGGGGCTCTGTGAAGTGCCAGGGAGCCCCAGGCAGAGCCGCAGGATGCATGGAGCCAGCAGCTCCTGGTAGTATTGCTTTGTTTGTAACCTGGCACTGCCCTACAAATGTCTCTCAGAGATGGGTCTCCCTCCTCGTCCTCTTTCTCCCGTGTGCAGAACAGCAGTTTCAGGAGGGCACACAGGCTGCCATGCTCACATGAAACCTCCCTGTCCCGGGACCTTTCTGTCCTCTCTGGATACCCTCTGGCCTTTTTGCACCTGCCTAGTGCCCACTCGGCATGGGCTGGCATTGCCATGCACCTACTGGTCTGGGGAAATCCCTTTTGCAATGCAGTTGCTGCTGCAGCCCATCTCCAGTAACCTGCAGAGCTTGCTGAGGCAAGGGAGGGATGTAGAAGAGCACGCCCCGNCAGCAGTTTCAGGAGGGCACACAGGCTGCCATGCTCACATGAAACCTCCCTGTCCCGGGACCTTTCTGTCCTCTCTGGATACCCTCTGGCCTTTTTGCACCTGCCTAGTGCCCACTCGGCATGGGCTGGCATTGCCATGCACCTACTGGTCTGGGGAAATCCCTTTTGCAATGCAGTTGCTGCTGCAGCCCATCTCCAGTAACCTGAGGCAAGGGAGGGATGTAGGAGAGCACGCCCCATGCCTTCATAATGATGCCCAGTTGCCCTGTTTTCCAATAATGTTGATTTTGCTGCACGTTTTTCTGGCTGGTGCCAGGGGCTTGATGAAGTCCTGTTGCGCTGTCTAATGAAATACCAGTTGATGTCGAAGGCTTTAAGTGCCTCACTTCCCATCTCAGGGTGCATCAGCTGTGTCAAGCAGTATGATAGATGGTTGAACACCCTCTCTTGTTTCCTGTAAGGCAGGAGTAATATTTGTTATTGGAGCTGCAGGAAACTCAACTACTTAGTGGTCATGAGGATCCCCAAGTACCTACTGTTCTCCAGAAGGACTAGGTGGTAGTGCTGATGAACATATTTGTGCTGATAAACATTGTGCACAATTTGCATGCCAGCTGGATCAGCTACTTACTTGCTATTCTTTTTGCAACCATAATTTTTATCATAAATATTTTCCAGACATACATCAGTAGCTCATATCGCTTGGCTGGCAAGTCTAAGACAAGTCTGTCTTAGTAAAACAGACAGCTTGTTCAAAACAAGCTGACTCTGAACCCCAGAAAGTGGTCATTTCCTGATTCTTTTGAGTCTCTGAGCTCTTTCTCAATACCTACGCTACATCTGCAGGCAGATTATGGCAAGAATGTTATAACTCCACAGGCATTAATGGAGGAAATGGTATTTTGCTAGCTTGCGTTATACCTCTTGCCAGTGAAATACTATTTTAAAAATAACTTCAGGTTTGGTGGGTGTTGGAGGAAGTGATTAGGACCCCAGTTCTTAATCTTGAGACTGCAGTTTGCAGCTGCAGTAAAACATGTCACGGAAATGTAGATGTCACTCCATGTTGCATGTTCATATGGAGAGGATCCAGGAGCAAAAGGTGACTGGTGTGACTACCAAACTGTGCCCCATGTAGGCAAAGAGGGCAAAAAGCAAGATGGGGTATGGGAAGGGAGATAAAGGAATGACAGAGCTGCAAAATATGAAACACATAGTGGGAGGAATGGAGCTGATGTGCAGGAAAAGGAGAGGGAGCAGAGGAGTGGAAGGATGTTAAACCAGCAGAGAAAGTAGAGGTTTGAACTGCAGCCCTCCAGGGGGCCAGAGACAGGGCCCTGCTTTGCCGGGAGCTGTTGAACATATTCCAAGGACAGTCCAAGACTGAAGCTTGTGCTACAGCTGGTGAGGTGAAGGGATGGCAAGGGGCAATGCTGCTGGGGAATGTGCAGGGAAGGTGTTTTGCCAGCCTGTCAGATTGTCGTGTTCCCAGTGACATTAGTAATCAGATCAAGGATAGGATGGGACTTCCTCCTCACCCCAGGATGGCAGGCAGGTTTTTTGTTGTTCTCGACACTCTGGAGCAAGACTAGCTTCTAAGCATCATGATAGCGTTTTCCCCTGAGACCTTTAAAGAGCTGTTTAAGAGTGTGTGGTGACTTGTGATGAGAGCAGGAAGCACGGGGTAGGGCTTTTTGGGTTTCAGTCTGGCGGTTACCTGCCATCACCCCTCCACAGTGGTCCCCGTGCAGCAGGTAGTGTGGGGCACTCTGACGGGCTGTGCTGGGTGAATCTGGAGCAGTCCCTGGGCAGCAGTGTCTGTGTGGTGACTGAACAGCTAATTTCATTTCAGCCTTTCTAATTTCATTCTCAGCCATATCTGAGACACAAACTCCTAAGTCAGTCTTTTTTTCTTCCTTTAAAACTTAAAAACATAAAAGAGTGGAGAAGTAGGTAGTATACTGAAGTCCTTGCAGACTCCTGTCTGGTGGAGATTAGTCCAGGTTTCATTGTGCTTTGGTGTTTTTTTACTACTCTCATACTTGTAAAGGCATGCTGAGAAGTCCTCTAAGGGACAGAGAATGTGCTGACATGAGTGCAGAGATGGTCCTTGCTCTTGCTGCCTTAATAGCCATAGGATGCAAGTCCAGATAAGATGTAGTCAGTGCAGGAGCTGCAGAGACCTTTGGTGATCATAGCACAGGCATCTCTTCTTCCTGCTGTAGTCCACAGCATCCAACTGGTGATACAAGGCAGATGGCAGAGTGGGTGAGATTGGTGGGGTGACATTGCTGGTATCTTTGACTCAGATGTCAGAGCATGCTGGACCGTAACACCTTCATCTTTGAATCTGTTATACAAATAGCTGATTAAAAAGAAGGAAAACTGCTTGCAATCAAACGTTGCAGCATCCTTTTGTTTGTGGTGGCTAAATCCACTTTTTTAGTGTTTCTAGCCAGGCGGTGAGGCATGGGACGACTTTTCTTACTGCCCTAACTAGAACTGGACAAACCCCAGCCATCTCTGCAGATCCTTCACGCTGCCAGCACTTACTGAGGATCCTGTTTTCACATCTGCTCCATTCCTATTTCAACAGCTAAACAAAAGTCTGATCTTAAGCAGAGACTGGTCCCCACCCAGTTGTTCTCACCTTTGCATTGTGGTAAGGACAGCTAGTTTGGAGGCAAGCTCTTTCCAAAACCCTTCTGTTTGCTTTGATGCCCAAAGAGGGGGGCATTGCTCTTCTGAAAATGCTGATACCTGCTGCACTACTGCATGGTGGTGTGCATGGTGGGAAGTGGTGCCTTAAAGAAGCTCTTCCTCCTTTCTGGCTCACTCTCTGTCTTGGTGCAGCAGGAGAGCTTTCCTCCTCTGTTTATTGTCATTCTCTCGGAGATCATCACTTACATCACTTTCACATATGCTTTACTCTGGGCAGATAAGAAGCGATAAAAGAGCTAGTTTTATTTTGGTGCCTTGACCCAAGTGATTCGCTCAAATAATCTGATGGCGCCTGGAAGGCATGATTAAATAGTTATGATTGATTAAACAGCAACGATGGCTCCAGCAATACATTGGATGGACATTTCTTTGCACTTTTTAAACCCTGTCCTTGTTGATAGCTGGTGTGTTAAACTCTCTTTCACGGGGGTTTGCCAAAGTGCATAAGAGTCCATCTGAGAAATGCTGTGCTTGGGTCATTTTTTTTAGATCAGGGGTGCAGTGAAGAAACAGCTTGTCCAGTTCTAAATATACAGACGTGAAATAAGCCCACTGATTAAAATAGCTGCCTAGTTCCCAGTTCAAGATCTTACTGTATAACATCAGCGTTTGGCTGCCCTTCTGATAAACTTGGAGAAGGACCGATTTCCATTTTGCTCCTTTCGAAAGGGAAGAGGCTGGAAGGTTGTCATGCAGCAGGAATGCACCGATTCTAAGAATTTCTAAACAAGACCCACTGCATTGCGAATGGAAGCGGGAGCTAGGATTTATGGGGAGATTACTTGCTTAAACGTAGCCTGAAGGAATGAAAAATGAGCAGCCCAAAAAAGAAATTTGTTGAATATCCTGGCAGTGAAACTGAGTGGCCTGATTTATGAGCAATACTGAGTTATCTTTCTGCAAACAGATTTCTGAGAGTGGTTTTTCAACCTATGCCCTTTGGAGGGGCAGCTCTTGGTGAGATGTACGGTTGTATCTATTGCCCATTTTTTTTAGTGGGACAGGCTCTCTTTTTCTCTATATGACTGGAGGGAATGCTTGGTGGATGGTCAGCTGCCATAGCAGGGGGTGATGGTGCTTTCTTACACTCGGGCCTTCCTCGGCTGGTGGCCATGGAGGATGGGAAGGAGGGCTGGCAACAGAGGCGCAGAACCCTGGGGTCCTCGCTGCAGAGAGGGACAGTGAAGGAGAGGTGGGTGGGAACAAAGAAGCCAGAGGTCCTTGTTGAGGCTGAACAAGTGCCTTGTGAGCTCAAGATGAGACTGAGGAGATGAAAAGGTGTTTAGATCCCTTTGCTATGGCAGGCACTACCAGGGGGACAGTCCACCCCACTGTGACTGGTGGGTGGCTCCCACTCGAGGTGCCACCCCCAGTCACACACACTGTGGCTGGCATAGCCAGGGACAAGTGGTGGTGAGACTGATCAAGGTGACAAGTCCCAGCCAACATAACCATTGTGGATGGAACCATGGCTTTACTGGAGTCTCTAAGACTTCTGCTATTGCCTTCAGTGGAACCCCTAATTTTCCTGTGATGATTTTTTTTGCATGCATGTATGCACCAGCACACATGTATGTGTGAATCCAGGAGCCACACAAAACTGCTTTCTGTTGGCAAAGCATCCAGCAGGTCCCAGTTCCCCTGAAATTTTCCATTCAGCTATCAGCACAAATTTAATACTGCGTATGTCTCCAGGAGTCTTGGGTTTGCCCATGTGAAGCTAACTGTCTATAATGAAGTCATGATTTATTTGACTAAAATAAGAACTCAGACTTCAAAATAAGAAACCCAAAACCAAACCCACAGCTAGCTTTTTTCCCAAGTTCTAAAAAAAAAAAAGAATATTTCCTTTTTAAATGAATCTCTCACCACTTAGTATGAACTTGCAGTTCTGCAGGACACGGAGAGCTTTTTTCAGCAGATGCAAAACTTGAAGTCAGTGGAAGATCTAAGCAAGTGGTTAAAGGTGAGCATGTGCTCAGGCGCTTGCTGATTTGGGACAGAGCATTCAGTGTTTTCCCGAGTTGTATCTTGTGTTTCAAAGGAAGGACCTTTGTTTTGCCAAACGGTTCATTTCTGGTTTGCTATGTGCTGAGAGCTGTGGATAATCCCATTTGGAAAGAAGCAGAGAGGAGGGAAGGTTACACTTGGGAAAAGCTATTTTCAGTAGCTCTGTTTTCTCTAACCCCATTTTCCTAATTATGATCAGCTAATGCTGACAGACTGGTTCACAGAAATTAAACCCCTTTATATGGTACAAAGAAGTCAATGAGGCCTGGAGTCGGACCCGACTTTAACATAAGTAAAATAAAGATCCCCTGTGGCTTTTAATTCCTTTTTATTTAGTTACTTAATTGAACCTGCACTGTTCTTCCTTTGTAATTGATTACCACACAGGAAAGGTAATGAAACAGAAAACTTTATTTTCTCTCCAGTGATTTTTATGGTTATCATGGAAATGTTTTTACTGCTTCCTTTTGGGACATAAAAATTCTCAATATAGGCAAAGGGAAATCAACGTTAGTTAATTGAAGGCATTTACATGGTTGGAAGGTTAAAAGGTGTGGGGGTGTTTTGTTGCTTTGGTTTTGCGGGTCCCCCCCACCCCCGTGGTTTTTTTTTCCCTCGGGTAAATCAGATCAGATTTTTCAGAATGAGAATTAATCTGGCATTTTATTGTCCCTTTCTTTATTCAAAGCTCAATCATCAGTTTGGGGACCTGGTCCAAAACGCACTGAAGCCAAATGGGAATCATTCCATCTAATTCAGTGGCTTTGGATCACGCTTTAGAAGCACATATTCAAGACATATTTATATATGTATACACACACAGATGCCTATCTGCTCCACATGCCATTTGTCGTAACTGGGATTAATCTCTGAGCGAGATAGGACAGGAAAAATTGGAGGTTTTTTTCTGGATTTAAAGAAAAGCTTATGTTAATTCCCCAATTCTATTATTTCCTTTACATCTCATTCCTCTCATACTTCTCTATTTAGTTTGTGAAGCCTGGTTTTCTTCATTTTGTACATCATCCCCCTTCTCCTCTCCTCCCTTTTTATTTGGGTGCCTTGGCTACCTTTGGCGGGTCAAGGGTCTCGTGGAGACAGTTCACCCATTGCCCAGCACTGCAGCCACCTCCCCTACCCTTTGTGGAGCTATGGGTATTTCTCCATGATGCTCAGAGCTGGCTGAGAGTTAAAGGACTCAAGTCTGAAGGTCTAAAGGAGCTGCCAACTTTCCCCACCCCTTGCCTTTGTGCATACAGCTTTTTGCCTTGAAGCGATTTTAATAAAGGCTATGTAACAACATGGTGTTGGCATAGCATGAGCAACATTATTCCATCTGTTTCTAGGGAAAATGTAAAAACATGTGTTAGTGTAACGTTAAGGTTCCCATTTTCAACAGTTAAAAATCAGGCAACACTGAAGTTACAGGCTGCTTTTCAAAGCTATGTAGTGATTTTCCTTGCCTTTGTTTTTTTGGATCTGGAGTTCAGACACCTTTGAAGAACTCATGTTCAAAGAGCTTTGAGCATCCATCCTTGAAAACAAAAGCTGTCGGCTATTTCAGTTTGGGCAGTCAAAGTTATTACTTTCTGTTGATGCTGTTGCAGAGCTGATTTTTAAAGAGTATTTAGTCTCTCACTGTAGAGGTGAATGAGGGCTGTAAAACTGTATTTGCAAACATTCATCTCTTCTGTGAGAATGAACCTTACATTAGGTGGAGGGCTTGAGCATGCTAACTTTAGTATTTTGCCAAACACAGATCAATATAAAAAAGAGCTTTAAAGGGAAAATTTAGTGCTTTTCTGAACGAGGGCCTTAACACCTATTTTTATATGATTTTTTTCTGTGAATAATTATAAAGATACATCATGCAGTTTTTACTAAACATCACATTTTAAACACTGATGATAAAATATCCTGTCAGTGCAATTGTGGTTATTTATGCCAAAAGTCTCATTTTAAGACTTATGCTGGTACAGTCAGGAAACAAAGCGATGCAGCATGCGGCTTCCTGGCATTCGTACCTAGTGAGAACAGCTTTCACCATCAGTGCTGCAAACTCAAAACAATATTCACAGGGAGTTACCCATTGACACAGAGCAGTATTGAGCAAAGGTGTGATCCTGTACAAACGGAACAAGAAAAGGTGCTTTGCTGGACTTGATACTGTGGACAAGGAAGAGCTGGTTGGAGACAACGTGCCAAGTTGGAGGCAGCCTTGGCTACAGTGACTGTGTGATTGTGGAGTTGAGGATTCAAAGAGGAGGGAGCCGTGCAAAAAGCAGGATCAGAGCTCTGGATTCCAGAAGAGCAAAATGCAGCCTCTTCAGAGATCTATTTGGAAGAATCCTATGGAATTTGGCCCTAGAGAGAAGACAGGTACAGGAGAGATGGGTGTCAGGAAAGGACCATCCCAAAGAGTAGGAAATCAAGTAAAAGTGGCAGGAAGCTTATATGGATGAGCAAGGAGTGCCAAACTGAATTCAGACATACGAAGGAAGTATATGGCATAGAAGCAGGAGCAGGTGACCCAGGAGGAGTGTAGAGATGTTGTCCAATGTTGCAAGGATGGGGTTTAGGAAACCTAAGGCTGATCCAAAGTTGAATCCGGTGAGGCATGTGAAGGGCAACAAGAAAGGATTCTGCAGGTTACACAAACAGTAAAAGGAAGACTAGGGAACAAGTGGGCCTGCTGCTTAATGGTGCAGGGGAACTGGTGACAAATGACATGTAAAAGGCCAAGGTACTTAATGCCTGCCTTCCTTAGTTTTTACTAGGAAAATCATCCTCCAGGAAACAGAGAACCCTGAGACCAGAGGCAACATCTGGACCAAGACTTGCCCTCAGTGGGGGACCGCTAGGTTAGGGAGCACTTGAACAAACTGGACATACGTAAGTCCCTGGGGCCTGACACGGTGTACCTGTGGGGGCTGTGGGAGCTGGCTAATGTCACTGAGAGGCCACTCTTAGTGATCTTTGAATGGTCATGGTGACAGGGAGAGATTCCTGATGACTGGAGCAGAGCAAGTATCCCTCCATTTTCAAGAATGGCAAAAAGGAAAATCTGAGGAACTACAGAGTGGTCGACCTCTCCTTAGTCCCTAGGAAAGTGATGAAGAAAATCATCCTGGAAAGTGTTTTCAAACACAGGAAGGATAAGAATGTTACTGGTAACAGTCAGCATGGATTTATGTAGGGGAAATCTTGCTTGACCAACCTAATAGCCTTCTATGATGAGATGACTAGTGTGGTGGATGAGAGGACAGCAGTGGATGTTGTTTACTTCAACTTTAGTAAAGCCTTTGACGTTATCCCCTGTAACATCTTCATAGAGAAGCTGGCAAAGATGGGGTTAGATAAGTGGACAGTGAGGTGGATTGAAAAGTTGGCCAAACAACAGGCCCCAGAGGGTTGTGGTCAGTGACGCAATGTCCAGCTGGAGGCACCACATACAATAGTGGTGTATTCCAAAAGTCAACACAGGGAACACTGTTTAACATCTTTATGACTTGGATGATGGGACAGGGTGCACTCTCAGCAAGTTCACAGATGCTACTAAACTGGGAGGATTGGTGGTACACCAGAGGGTTGTGCCACTATTCAGATGAACCTCAACAGACTGGAGAAATAGGCAGAGAGGAGTTTCATGAAATTCAACAAAGGCCAGGTTGGATGGGGCTTTGAGTAAACTGGTCTAGTGGTAGGTGTCCCTGACCAGGGCAGGGGGGTTGGAACGAGTTGATCGTTAAGGACCCTTCAAAATCTAACCTTTCTATGAAATGCAAAGTTCTGCACCTGGGGGGCAACAACCCCAGGCACCAGTAAGTGCTGGGGGCCACTGTCTGGAAACCAGCTTTACAAAGAACTGCCTGGGGATCTTGGTGAACAACAAGCTGACTATGAGTACTCTCATGACAAAAAAAAAAAGGCTGACAGCATCCTAGGTTGCGTTAGGAGGAGTATAGCCAGCAGGTTGGGGGAGGTGATCCTTCCTCTCTGCTCAGCACTGGTGAGGCCTCACATGGAGTACTGCATCCAGTTCTGGGTTCTCCTGTTTGAGAGAGACCTAGAAATAATGGAGAGAGTCCATGAAGAGCCACAGGGATGATTATGGGATTGGAGGAAAGACTGAGGGAGCTAGGTATGTTCAGCTTGAAGACAAGGCTCAGAGGGGATCCTATGAATGTGTGTAAATACCTGATGGGAAGGAATGAAAACAGAACAAGACTCTTCTCAGTAGTGACCACTGGCAGGAGAAGAGGCAATGGGCACAAATTAAAAAGAGGAAGTACCATCTGAACTGGAGAAGACGCTTTTTTACTGTGAAAGTTGTCAAAGACTAGCACTGGTTGACCAGAAAAGTTGTGGAGTCTCTATCCATAGAGATATTCAAAACCAGACCAGACCACAATCCAGGGCAACCTGCATTAGCTGACTGTGCTTGAGCAGAGAGACTGGACAAGATAACCTCCAGAAGGTTCCTTTCAACCTCAATGGGTCCATGATTTGCTAGTCTCCTATTTAATTAATCATCAGTTCACAGAGTAGAAAAGATACCATGCAACAGGTGAGTCACCACGCATCACGGTTATTAAATTTTTAATGGTAAATAGAGAGTTCAGAACAAGAACAATTTGAAGGGTGTTTTTTTGCGAAAACTCTTTAATCAATATTTCTAAAGAGCAAACTTATATTGTGAATGATCCGTTAACAAAACTTAGATTCAATGTGTAATACCTATCATTAATGATTCAAGCAACTCTGCTACTGCTGATTTTGAATGATGGTGTACTAGCATCTATGTCCTTTGGTTTTGATCCCCAGTTACCAGCAAAAATTGATTGAATTCAAGTGGCTGACACCTATAAAATTATTGAAAGTTTTCCATAATAGTTAAATCATTCAAGGTCTCTTTCGTGTTCATCCTTGGAGTGTTATTTTATTAAGTCCCTCCTCAAAAAAATAATCTTTTAAATAGATATTACACAAAAGCAGCAAAGAAAGAAATTTCTTGTAGAAAAGAAATTATATTTATGCTAGGTATGGATAACGCTCTCAGCTTAGAGTAACTGCAAATAAATGTTGACACATTATTTGATGGGTGCAATATGTTCAATATAGATTGCACTGCTTATCCAAAACCTTTAGGTAGCATGAGGTTCTGAGATTGTTTCGATGCTGATGGGGACGGCAGCAGCAGGAGGGTTGTTGGTATTTTACCTTTTTTATTTTCTTCTCGGTATTAGGATAATTTACTGTGGATGCTATAGTAAACCACAGTTAGAGAGAGAAAAACATCCTTTTATGGTGGCTGCTGTGCTGTCTGATACGGTTGCTTGCAAATAAACCCAAGTACATGCTGAGAAGCAGCTCCTCTGTTCCTCATCACCCTTTTTGTGAGCGTGGCTCCACATGCGCTCCCCAACACTGAGTGCACGTGAGCTGGCAGCATCTCCAGCAGCTCTGGGATGGCCTTCTGAGACCAGGGCGGACCCGTTCCCTGGCCCTTGGCAACGCTCCTCCATGAGGGAGGCCCCAGAGGACCCTTCACATCCCTCTGACCAGTGGAACTGGCTGCTCTCAAATTATATGTTGATTTTTTTTTTTTCATGAGGTGTGACTCATCAGAGTCATCAAGCTGCGACCTCATAAAAATGGCTTTTCTAGAGCCATAGAAACCACAAGATCCCGTTACAAGCCGTTTCATTTTCAGTGACTAATGGAAGGTTAGCAGTAATCAGACAAGAGGAAATTCTTAACTCTTTCTCAAATTCCCTTTTTCCTTTTTAGTAAAAACAAAGCTCACCAATAAATGAAATTCAACTCACTGGGTATTCTTGGTATATGCTGT
Organism: Rhinoptilus africanus; assembly: GCA_013400135.1. Taxonomy (NCBI): domain Eukaryota; kingdom Metazoa; phylum Chordata; class Aves; order Charadriiformes; family Glareolidae; genus Rhinoptilus; species Rhinoptilus africanus. The sequence continues at coordinate 698,808 of VXBO01001262.1, read as the reverse complement.
GCCAGTGCCCGGTTAGTTGACAGAAGACTGCCAAATGTCTGTTCAAGTTTTTTGGTTTTTCTTCCCACAAAAACTATGCCCCTTGTAAGATATTTCAGCTACTTCAAAGGTCTCAAAACAACTTTTTTCTTTTTTTTTTTTTCATTCCCATTTGTGATTTTATAGATCATATAAGTGAAACTGGTAAGGAGCAAAGTACCAGGGTTGCAGACTGGATCCCTGAGCAGACAAGCAGAACTTCATGGCCAGACAGAAGAGCAAACTGGTGAAGTCAGTGTAGCCCAGTTCTGCAGTGAAAAATGCAGTACTGGGACTCAGGAGGTCTCACTCATTAATTTAATTGTAGCAAATAAAGAAATGAAAAGGGTAAGAGGGCAAACAGACACAGAAACACATTTTTGAGCTTACAAAAAAATTAAGCTGCATGTGCTCTTGGCCCTATTAATGTGATTCAACATAGACCACCTTTCAGACCTATGCAGAGCTCTTTTAAAATTAATGTGAGCAGTATGCTGAATAATGTAGAGGCATGGGACTCATAAATGAAAACTGGGACTAAACTTCTAGTAGGCAGGATGGGCAATGCATAACTGGGAGGTCATGGGCTGCGAAGCATCATATGCGCTTTAATTATCAAGCGCTTTTTAATGTCTGTTGGGGGTCTATTCAGCTTAGGACAATTATATATGTATGCAAAAGTCTGCAGTGTAATGGGTTCTGCGTTGTGCTTAATACTGAAGGAGGACTATTCCTGGGGTCAGAGAACTACCCAGGCAAAGCTTCACGAGGGGACCCTGAAGTCAGCATGAGCACGTGCAATACAATGCAAAGGACTGTATGTCATATTTTTCTGCCTCTTCTCCCCTGCTGCTTTCTCCATCTTGTTATATCTGTTTTCCGCTCAGTACAGGCCTGAGGGGTAATGGCAGATGACTTGTGGACTGGACACAATGGCAACACATTTACCGTGTGTCTGTTGGCCGAGTGCTACTGACTGAAACCAATGGCTCTACCTCAACTGTCTGGTCTTGCCTGGATCTATTTGAGAAATTACAGTTACTCTTCTCCACGTTTTCACCTTATGAAATCTCCAAGGGTGTGCCAAACTCACTCATGGCTTACCTCTCCCTGCAGGGCTGAACAGGTTTAAGGAAACTCTAAACAGCACAGCTAAGTGAGGCGATTTTATTTTTTGAGTTCTTCATTTGCCTTTGTATAGAAAACATCTAAAAATGGCATATAATTGCAGGTGAGGAGAAAACAACGTTAGGGACAAACATACGCCTGTGCAGTTCCTCTCAGCCACAGTCTGGGGGAATTTAGGAAGCTGCATGTAACCACAGAGATGTTTCTTTCATACCTCAAGTAGCTGGTGCCATTATGAGATTAATTTTCTGGAACTTGGCCTAAAAACTGTTCTAAAATATTTCCCTATAGTGAGGACAAAGAGCAAGCGAGGCTTTTAATACTAATCCCTGAACCTTACAGGTACTGAGGTGGGACAACCCTGTATTTCAGAACGAGACATGGGCTTCCCATTGGCCATCTGATATTGTACCTGGCCCCTGGGTCACCTGGAGAGGTCCTCGCTGGGCAGCATGGTCCCAGGTCTGAGAACCAGCTTCTCCTTCCAAGCTGTGTGCCACAGCCGGTTGGGGTCACCAAACTGGTGAGGTCTAGTGGATACTGTGGGAAAGCTGTGAACTGTGAACATCGTTTCCTGTAGCATCGCTTTGTATGGATTCCCACTTCCGACTGCATAAAAGCAAAGGCTGTGCCACATCCAAGGACATGCATAATTAAAAGCAGGGGCTTCTTCTCAGGTGGCTGCATCTTCACCCAAGCCTACTAAATGAAAAGAGCACTGTCAGAAGGTCTGAGTCCTTTGGAGGTCCAGCTCAGTCATGCTGTTTAGTATCTATGCAGCTGTCACTTTGCTTTAGTTTCATCGAGTAGTGAAAGGTGATGAAAACCAAGGCAATGAGCTAAAGTGACCCCATGATGGATATGTTGAACATAGTGACAGATAAGAGGCAAGGGAAGGCTCCTCTGACTAGAGCAATATACAGCTGGTAGATGTGATGAAATACACAAATGCTTCTCTCCTATGGATTTTAGTGGAGTTAAGATATTTCCTGCCTGCAACAAGTAATCAGAAGACATTTTTCATGTTTCTTATTGTAAAATCTTTCATAATACAAACGTCCTCTACATGGTCTTTGGTACAAGCGAAATAGATGTCTCTTAGAAGCATATGAACATTTCAACAAAGTGATGATTGACACCATTCTCTTCCCTATACATTATTGATCCTCTTAATGGCCCTCATTTATTGACTTCCATTAATGACCAGGGGATCATTAATGGGGCATTCCTTAGTACTTTGGGTCTAGAGGTTATTTGGCTAAGATGAACATGTTCTACTTTCATTGGCTTGCTTCTGTTGTTTTACGTTACACTGGCTGGAAGTTTCCTAAAAGAAAACCATCAAAGTAAATAATTCTGTCCCTCACTGTGGTGATAAGTCCTGAGGAGAAAAGTAGGTTGCATCATTTTAAGTACAGAACTGAAAGATTTAATCTGGGGACACACAAGGACATGCCAGGCTGCGCCAGAGGTAGAATTCATCCATTCGAACCCAAGAATAAAAAGGGGCTTCAAGTTTCTGTGAAATGGAGCTTAGATACTGCAGTCAGCTTTTTGCCTGTCTTTAGAAGTAACTGCTGACAAAGTCAATGTGACGTAATGGGCAGTGAACCGTATATCACAGTCTCCATTCAAAATCCTAGTGCAAATACTGAGTATTTGAACACTTAAAGTAATTGACATCCTATCAGGAGCAGAAATGGGGACAGCGTCAACACAGAGGATGTGAATTGGATCTTTTCCTGTGACGTTGATTTACAGGCTTAGGATTAGAACATCAGTAAGTGTGACTTAAAAATGGCCTCACAGTGATGGAATAATTTTTGTTGGAACAAAATATATGTGTAAATGTATACATAATACAGCAGCTGATTGGAAGACAGTCATATGAAAATATTGATATGAAGATAAAGTAAAAATACAATTTCTTACCTAACCATGTTACACAAATGAAACACAATAATCCAGAGACTATTTTAAACAATTATTTCCTAAAATCCTACCTTGCCTTGACCTTTTCAAACTTGCCATGAGTGTAAAATGTGGAAAGGTAACTCATTAGGACTCTGAATATCAGATTTTAGCTTGGCCTTTCAGGTAGGTCTTGCAGGAAAATTGTACATGACTCTAATGACTACTGCAATAAAATATAACACAAGTCCAGAGCAACTATGTAAATTTTTTGAGATATAATATCTCATGAGCTGCTGTGCATTGGCGCTCATCAGCTGCTACATCAAGAGATGGTTTGATAGGTATTTGCTTAAGGTCCTGAGGTTATCCTATACCTAAGCACCAGACATGGGTGAACCAAAGCTGTCCTAAAATATTCAAGAAGCAAACCCATTGAAGACTGTAGGTGTGCTCTGTCCATCTGTGGCTTGGCACAATACATAACTCGAGACCACCTGAAGCTGAGACAGCTTCACTGGAAAGACTGGCGCATATGAGGTCATTTTGGATTTCCCTGCAAACACCTGTCGTACAACATGCACAAGGAACTGGACAGACCTTTTTTTTTAACCTTGTGAAGGGTAAAAACAGAGCAGACGTAGAGATGCGCATCAGAAAGATATTTTTCACTCTAGATGAGCAAGTGTTAGATAGGGAAGAACCTTAAAGTTGTTATTTATTGAGAAGTTTGTGTGCTGTGTATTTAAATGGATGCTGGAAATGATAAAATCATGCTCTCCTCCCCTTTCTAAAAATGAAGATGACATAGTTCAGCTGCAGAAATTTTAGCACTGGTTGGGTACTAGCAGCATACTTCTGCCCTGGATCCCACTACCTCTGTTGTATTGGACAAACTGGGAGTGTACTTTCTCTTTTTGCAGAGAACAAGTGAATTCAGAGCAAACAGATCAGCTCAGGAATAAGAAGGACCTGAAGAGATCAAAATAAAGGTAAGTGTCAATGTTTGCAAACGTGGGTTTGGGGTTTTTTTTGTAAAAAGCAGCCTGTGGATATTTCCAGTGCCCCTGGTTACTGAAAGACCCCTTTTGTGATTGGGCCGAAGTGGGCTTTGGGCTGTTCCCCTCTAGCCACAAACAGATATCTCCTCTGGAGAGGACATAAACATTCAGTTGTTTATGGGAACAATGCAGAATTTTTTTTTCCCACTCTTAACTTTATCTACTGTGGAAAATTTGTCCCTAAGCATTACATTTAGAGTGCAATTGGTTTAGAAATACATGGGAATTTGAGTACTGATGTAAAGTCATTTAAACAGGTGCCACGTCATATTAATTGCAGACAAAATGCTTGCTGCACCACCTATCTGGTTGCATTAGTCAAGGTTAATGAATTATTTATTTATTAAGACATGTCCTCCAGCATCTGCACGTTCTGCCGGAAACAGTTCAGATGGCAGCTCGGGCCCTTCAACTCAGCAGAAGCATAAATCTGGCCATCACCATGGGGGTGGGAAGCACAAGAGAAGGGTACTGGGACAAGTGCTGTTATTTTTCCAGCCCTTTTAAGAGTTTCCCCCTGTGTTGGACTGCATCACTATGAGAGCAGTTTTCTGCACCCTTTCCCTGTCATCTCCCCAGCACCTGTGGCTTCACTTCCCTCCAGTCAACAGCTGGGGGCTTATCACCTTTGAGTCTTACCCGCTGTTACCTGCACACAATACACAATTTTTTCTCTGGTTTAGTGTGTGCCTCTTCTGCGTTTCTGCAAAGTTAACCAGTTCGTGATCTTAATTTCAAGCAAGTCCTTGAATGTTGGGCTTTAGGCCATGCTTAGAGAAAGGGAAGAGGGACTGGTCACTAAATATTCTCTAACATCTTTCTGAATTTGTCCTGCAACTAGTCTTCAAACCTACAGGGCTTATTTACCACAATGATAACAAAGCAGGCAAGTCTGTCCAGTCACATTGCTCTTTATAAAGCCTCTGCCATTTGTTGTTTCCTTCGTCATTCAGCAGATTCCTGGATACCTTTTGCTGTTTTCTATCTTGTTTCCTCTCACGTCCCCAGGACCCCAGAGCAGAGCTCTCCTGTCCTAAAGGTGGCCACCACCCTCACTGTGACAGGGGAAAGAGGAGCTGGGGAAGTGTCCGATGGGGATGAAAACAAGACAAAGACACACAGAGGAAGAAATGGCATCGAACGAGTAGGCTGCAGGGTACTTGGTGCCCTTATTGCACCTGTACTGCTTCGCTCTCTCCTCTGCTTTTCCTTATGAGGAATCTGCTGCACAAAGACCAAGGTAAGAGGAGATGAAGAAACCTCCGATTGCGCTGGAACAAAGAAGGGGTAGCGCTGGGCATTACTGAGGAGATGGGGAAAGCCTATGGTACAGAGCAGGAGAAGGTGAAGGCAGTAGAGGATGTCCAGGTGCTGCCCTGCAGAACAGGAGGCTCCTAAAGCTGTTCCTACCATAAGGAAAAGTTCAGTTGTAGCAGAACAGGGACAAAGACTTTTTAAAAGATATATGTTCAGACTAAAATGGCCCAACCATGTGCCTCTAGTTCCTCCATGAAGTTAATGACAGCCAAGGGCAAGCAGTGCTAGACAGGACCAAGCCAGTGCCACATGCATCCTGGGTGAGGGGTGCTATCATCTTCTCCTTGGCACCAGGCAGGGGGTAATCCCACCTGGGGGTCTGCCGCTGTTGCAAATAATGCTGATGGTGTCTGATCAGGGATGCTATGTTTTCCACAACTTCAAGGAACGTGCTTTCTGCCTTGATCGCCAGATCAGGTAACCAGACCAGGTGATCTCAGAGAGACTTTCAAGCAGGGTGTCCTGGTTTGTCTCTTAATGTGTCTTATGTCCTGTGTGAGAATGGAAAAGTTCTTGAGCTTTTAAATGGCTGTCTGTAATTTAGTCTGGGCTTTGGGAGGAAGGACTTGGGTTCTGAGAGCTGAGCCCGGGCTCACAGGTCCTCTGCAGTGTTGCCCCATAGGTTTGACAGTATGAGGAGCATCAAAACCAGGTTTTGTTACCAAAGCAAAAATGCCTCTTGGTGCATGTGTACAGCCATGACTATTCATATGTAGTCCCTTGTCTGACAGAAGCTGTCACTTTGCAGACTGCTGGGCAAGATGGTGCCCCTGGACTGCTGTCCTTGTGCAGGTGCAAAGCTGTCACCCTGCCAGCATGACACTGGTTTGCACGCTGTCATCAGGTTGTTCCTGTCTCACCTTCCTTCATTCCCATGAAAGTGTGTGTGTGCTAAAAGACATATAGAGGTACGAACAGGTGTATATGCATGCACGCCATCCACTGCTCATGTGGTGCAGAGCATCCTTTAAAAGGCAGGTCACACTTCAGAATTAATATTGAGAGTCTTTATTAGTAGGAAGTGATTAGAAGCGTTGTTTGGTATAAATGCAGCTTTATTCACATTCCTGGACAACTGTTTGCAGTACAAGGCAGTTGGACACAAGTGAATGAGGAAATAGGGATGGGAAGGAACATGCAGGATATTAGCAATCCCTTGTCCAGGGCTCAGCCCTTCACAGGACTTGGGAAAGGTGAGCAAAACTCCGGTTAGAGCGGGTCATTCGAAGTAATGGTAGATGCTTTATTTTCCAAGCTCCAGACTGCACACTGTGTTGTTATCTCTTCCAAAGTCTCAGAAATTAATCGGGCCAAAATAATCCAAAATCACACAATGTGCTTATCTTTTGTTGGAGCCCTTGGAAGTAGCCTATGGGCCACAGAAGTTGAAACAAATTAATTTAAGAGCTTGTCTGTCTTCTTTGAGTTTCATGACATCGGAAGTGAGGAGAGGGATTTCAGGATGTCTTTAACGTAGGAGTGCTCTGGGACTTCATTTGTGAATGTTTTTAATAAGGTTTTGATCTTCAAGTGAAAAGTCCAAGAGAAGGACAAGTGACTTCAATTAGTAAAGCAAAATCATCTCTCATTTTAATATTCAGTTCTTTTATATGTATGGTCGTAACAGCCAAGTCATTCTCACTTGTCTCTTCCAGTATGTGGCTTCAGAGGGGAAGGTTGCAGCCTGATGAGTGAAGCAATGACTGCTTACCATTTGGTTTCTTCACAGAGATTGGATGTGGCAGCATGGTGTTGTCACGATTGCTGCCTGAACCTGCTAGGAAGTTAAAGATTTCATTATGATGATTTTGATACTTGCACTGATCTCCTATGGATTCATAATTGAAGACATCACAGAACAAAACAAACCTCCCCCAAACAATTGTGTGTGTCTAAATCGCCTACATATGTTTCTTGTTCCCAGTTATGCACGGGTTTCTTTTTAATATAACTCTTGGCACAACAGAAACCATGCTGGTGACATTATTGGTATTGTTGGCCTAGAATGTTTTCAATAACACTGAGTTGGTTGGGACAGAGCGCGAATTAGTTGTCAGTTCTTGAGAAGTAAAAATTTAATTGCTGATCAAATGTTTAAAATATGACTTGTATTAGCGATGGGTTTCCATATAAATTCTTTCTTCTGTCCATTAGGCAAGAAGCCAAAAATTGGCAGCATGACAGCTCTGCTCAGCAGCCACAGTTTGGAAGTCAGCTCCAGGCTTCTATTCTGGACTGAAGTTCTCATGGTTTTCAGATTTTTTTTTTTTTCCCATTTTGGCAGGAAAAATTGAAAATAAGTTTAGGCCAACCTGAAATAAATCTTTCCCCTATTCTGTTTTTCCAGGACAGTTCTCAGGCTGACAAATGAGTTATTACGCAGCTCTATCTATTATGCTCTGTATAAATCTCTAGTTCCTACCATATAGTTCCTACCAGTAGAACTATAGTTCGACTGTTCTCCATCACACCACCTTCTTTCATAGGTGTCATAAAACAGACATGGAATCGAACTATTTTTTGCAGATGTCTCTGCAAAAATATGGACTTTTACCTGTGAAACCATTGAAGTGAGAGTAAACAAAAGTATAAATTTTTAGAGTTCAGCTCTAAACATGTTGTATTTTTACAGATGAATCTGTCATTCCTTCCTGTTTGTGTTGAGTTTATCAGCCCATCAGTACTGTTCTTCCCTTTTTCTGACTTGCACATGCCTCTCTTGACAATGTAGTGTGCAAACCAATTAGTCACGCTCCACTGAAATATTCTTAATCTAATAGATAGGTCACTGTTGGGTCAGGAAAAGGGGAGGAGAAAAAGAGATTTGTTGTGGGAAGAAACACCAACATTATGCAGGAGCCCGCTGGTGATGGTGAGTCAAGGGCGGTGATGCTTTCCACTCCATGGACACATCAAGGTCAGAACTTTCCTTCTGCAGCCATGGGGGGGAAAAGTTAATCCAGGATTAATGATGTCATATTCCCTTAACACACAAAGTTATGAGTTCAGGATAGATGTTCCCAGGATAGCAGACCAAATAGGTCATTTGTCTGTACCAACGTGGCAGTTCAAAGGTTCTTCAACCTCCTTGTCCAGGACCTTTTGCTTACTCTAAAAGCAAAATCTTGAAACTTGCTTGTTCCTATAGCTGGCAAAAGAACCTGACCTCCTGTAACCTCCCACTTCTGTGCTCAGCTTTTCAGCAGATTCCCAGAAGTATCTGTCTGAAGGCGTGCACCAGAGCGGGTTGACCTTTCATGGCCAACAGAGTCCTTCTACAGAGCAAAATCCTTTCTCCTTTTGCTGGCTAAATGTCCCTCTGCTCTCATTTCTTTACCTACACTGTCATCATCTGGAATCTGCCTTCAAATTAATCCCATCAGTTAAGGTTTGTACCAAGTTTGAAAAGCCTGAAGTACGACAATTCATTTCTTTAATTTTCTTCCTAATAGCCTCTCCAAGTCCAGATCACAGGCACACACAACTCCCTCTGTAGCCTATTGTCTTAAGTAAGGACAACTGATCCCTGTCTTCAGCTCATCCTATTTAACTCCTATGTTGCTGGAGATATGTTGTGGAACTGGGAAGTGTTAAACACTGTTAATCGCTTCACATCGTAATGCTGATACTGGCTTTATGCATTCTTGGTCAAGGCCAGTGAATACACATCTAGTGCATTTCTGCAGTGTGTGCATGTTTTTCAGTGTTACGTTCTGGTAAACAAAATCTCTCCCTCTCGGTTTCCCTCATTTCTACCTATCTGTCTGTTGGCCACAGACCCCCGCCCACCAGGGTCCTCTGGTTTTCCACCAGAACATGAGAAAAAGTTCAAACGTGCCAAACATGGGTGAAGTTTTGGGATGTGAATTTGTGCTAGAAGCTTCTACAGAGCACACGTGAACTATTAAAGGAGGGGTTTGGTTTTGCAGTTTCTTTTTCTTCCCTCCTCAAAAGACTCATAGGGGAATTTTTTACATGAGTGTTTGCTCTTCAGGATGCAGAGGCTGTGTCAGTGACAGATATCAGGTCCTTGCTCCAGAGCATATGGTTCAGAGTTGCTTGTGCAAATCTCTTATAAGCATAAAATCACAAACAACAGCTTCTGCTTTGGAAGCAGACCAACTATTTTGCTGAAAATATTAAAAAAACCCGAAAACGTTCAGGCTGGACAGAGCCATCGGAGTTGATGCAAACCAAGTGGTTACAGCCTGGCAAAAGGAATGAGATGAGGAGAGGAAGCGCTGAGTACCGGGTCCATGATATGAAAGAAATTGATTACAAAAGTGCTTATCCTGGAGTGCCTGAGAACATCCAACAGTAAAAATCCAGCTAGGGCAGAAAGGCAAAGCCCTCCACTCTTTTGTGGTAGTTTTGTTTCCTAAGGGACATGTCTGTTTCCAACTGTGATGAGTTCAAGTAAACTGCTCTTGTGGTGTCAGAGGTAGTATTTTTAGTGGGCACAAACGAGCCCGTTTGCAGTGGAAACAGCAGCTGCCCAATTTTTTTTTTTTCCTGTGTTCATTGCAGCTGGCATTGATGACACTCCATGTTAAGGTGGAAGACCCAGTGGAGCATAGCATGGCATTGCTTCTTTTCCTTGTCTCTTAATTTTCCAGGCTGATAAACGTGGGAGAGGAGATGCACGCAACAATTACTATTTAGGATTGCGGCTGGGGCAGCTTAGCAACAAAATTTCCCTGCAACCACGAGGACTCAATTCAATCAGAAAATCTGAAGGCAGCCTCTGCGTTGGTCTTTGAGTCAGCACAGGCCCACTTGTGGGAATGCCCCTCTCTGGCACTGGTGTGTCCTGGGTTGATCCACATCCAAGCGCATGTTCACCAGCATGGCTCTCAGCTGCCAGGTCCCCAGCCAGCACCTGGAAATCTTGAAAGGACGTGTCTCAGGGTACCTTTGTTGTGTCCAACAGCCTGCCCTTCTTCTGCCTTCTTTTTTCTTCCACATCAAAGCTTTCTTCTCTCTGACCATCACATATCTTGCTTCTCTTCAAGCTATCAAAAATCTGTATCTCACTTTCCCCTCTTTGTCCTTCTCCATACCCAGGTCCTGTTTACGTTTGCTTTGCTCCCACACAGAGAAAGGCAACACAGGACAAAAGGCCCATGAAGCTGTGGGAATCGCTGTCAAAGTTGTTATCCAGGCTGTGAACTCACCAGGTTTCAGAAGATAATGAAAACTTCAAATACAGTGCTTGGATAGATCGGGGTTAAGGAGTCACATAATGGAGGCCTTTGACTTTATTTCAGGTAGTTTACTTGGCTTTCAGCTGTCACTTTTCCATTCCACAGCAATTCCTACCTCTGACTTCATTCTCAAATTTTCCTATTTTGCCCATGCTCTTTGTTTGCTGGGTTGCTTTGGCTGGGGAGAGGACCTGTTTATACTAACGCTCATTGGACAAGTTTGGTTTTTCCAGGAGACTTGCCAGTTGCGGCTGAAATCTCTCAACCCCCGACTTGAAAACCCATCAAAAGCCCTTCAAAGCTGGTAAACACAATGGCCTTATCCCACACCCAGACACTTCTGCACTCTCTGCACTTCAGCGAAACAGTCTCTTGTTAGACCAGCGATCCAGCCTGCCCATGTTTCTGCTCTGTAAACACAACCCGGGGCCTTTTTCCATGCCCGAGGTCACAGCTCCCATTTACTCCAGTCCCTCTCCAGCAGGACCCTCTTGCTCTGCTGAATTTGCTCGCATCCATGGGATGGCAGCTGCCCAGAAATCCAAACTTCTGCCTTTATTGAAAATTTTGAGTTGATTCCTGGTGGGGAACAAAAGCTGACCAAAGCTGTTCATTTTGCTTCAGTGAGCATTTTTTTCCCCCCTCTAAGTGCAGTCTTGAACCCCAAGCACCTCCAGTGTTTAGGAGAGTGCTAGAAGTAGCAAGAAGGTGCAGCGCGCGCCCTGAAAAGAATAGAAAAATGGATCAGACTGTTCTTAAAATTAAAAGACTGACCAAAACATCCCAATGAGGCACGCAGGCACTAATGAGTCACACCCCAGGATAGCCTAAATAGTACTAGAAAAAAGCTGCTTGTTTCAGTTCTCCTCTGGGGCCAAAAGGTTGATTCTTCACTGCTGACTGGTTTCTTTNCTCCCCCCCCCCCCCTCCCCATTCATCAAACCAATGAGAAGAACATTCAGAAGATTCTGATATCATGAGACAGGCTAGCCTTTGCTTCCAATTTTGTTTGGCTGATTATCCTAGAAATGGATCGAGTGGTGCCCTTGAGCCTTTTTCTTCCTTTCTCACTGAATATTAGCAAAAAAAAAAAATTGGTTTACTATGAAAAACAGCTTTGATTTCACAGGTGACCTTTTATGTTTTGCAAAAAGGTTTTTGCCACATCTTTTTGAGAAGGCAGCCTTGCATTATTTATGATAAGCAGTTTACCAGGACAAATCTAGTTTAAATCAAATTCTAGCAAACATGTCCAGGTTCTGTGATCTGAATTCAGTGCTGTCATGGATGGAGTTGCCTTAGCCAAGGGAAAGGATTGAGATTTTGGAGCAAATTGTGCTAAAAGGTGAGGTCAGGATGGAGTTCTGGCATCCACAGTCATGGTGTTCTACATTGCAAGAAGTGCTGGGAGGAACTTGTTTGTTCCTAGCACTATTGTGACTGTGTTTGTGGTGTTGAACGTGTGTTGAGGGCAGAGTTAAAGCTGTATGGTTTGAGCACTTTTACCAAGCAGCTTTTAGGAAAAACATGCAACCATAACCCTGCTGGAATTAATGCTTCTTGGTAGGCAGGAATGTATTTGTGACTTTCATTAATCAGTTCAGCAGTGAGCTCAGTGTACCTGCAAGACAAATGAGATGTCTTCCTTCATCATCCAGTGTTACGGGAAGCTGTTTTGCTGATACAATGCAGAGAATGGAAACTTGGCTAACTTTGGGTCTGAGGGCCCAGACTGAAGAGTCCCATTAGCAGTCCTGCAACTGGCATGTTATTGTATGATATTAGGGAAGATGAATGATGGCTGTGTTTGGGCAGATTGTTTCCATAATTTAAGAGAGAGAAAATCAGCTCATTGTTGATCCAGATTTTGTCATAAGTAATTTGAAAGTCCTCTGTGGGCTCAGCTGAAAGGCATTTGGAGTCAGGAGAAAATGCATGTTGATGTTGATTTTGGTGAGAAAGTAGTGTTTTATGATCATCCTGGTCCTGTGGGTTCACCTAATAAAGCGGTTCACAATTAATTTGCAAGTTTAGGGGGAGTTCAATCACTCTTCTTCTAGCTCACCCTTTTAAAAAAAATTACTATATAATTACACACAGAGCAATATTTCAGTCCAAGAAACTCTTTGAATGCTATTAGGAGACGTATCGTATCCAAATGCTGCCAATGTTAGCTAAAACTTCAGAAGCATGAGCCAAACTGAGAGACACAATTTTTCCTTCCTTCCTTCCTCCTTCTATTTTTCACTCTTTTCCTCATCACTGCAACTAAAAATAATGTGCCCTGCTTGCCTCATTTGCTAACTAAAACATGTATACCTGCTTGTTAAGCTGTAATTTTAGCTTCACTTTGATTGATAGCTCAAGTAGGAAAGGTTTGAATTTTCATCTTGTACAGACACATTCAAATTGCTTGGCAAGGCTGTTAGATGCATTGCCTTTGTAGTCATCATGCAGACTAGAGCTTCCCCAGCGACTGACAAAAGTCTAAATGAATTTAATGAATTTTGGGTTCTTTCTCTTTTTTCCTTCTTTTTTT
>VXBO01001262.1:624443-685615 GCA_013400135.1 Rhinoptilus africanus | reverse complement strand
TTTTTTTTTTTTTTTTTTTTTAAGTTAGTGCTTTAATAAAGCTCTGGATGTTTTGGAATGGTGAATGCATACCTTCTGCGTGAAGTGCAGCCAGAGCTACAGCTGCAGCTCTCTTCCTATACGTGTTGTTCAATAGGCTTGTGGGAACTGATGGAGCAGACTGCTGGGACTGCCAGGCGGGATGGCTCCGCTGTTGTTACTGGCTTGGGCCCAGTTTAATACCTCGTGTGTAGCTGAATGTAGGAAAGATGTCAAAGTGGTGTTACTAGAAAAACGCTGCTTTAAAACAGGACCCCTAAAAACCCATAATTATGGTGATGTTTGTTCTAATTGTACACTCTGGAGCATCATGTTAATACCCGAGGAGGCTAAGACTTTTTATTTTTAATGGCTTCATGCCTGCTTGCAGCCAGTGGGTCAAGTGCTTTGCCTGTCTGCTAGTCCATAAAGGGTCTGGACACACTGCCAACACGTGCACTACTGCCCATTGTGGGCTAGTGTACCAGGTATGGAAAATACTTGTGTGACTTCTAATGAAGTACTAATAGTGCTGTGACTGATGGTGTTTCTTCTTGGGTAGAAGTGGCAGGGACTGGGTTTTTGGAGCAGTGTTGCCTTGAGTCGAATTCAGCATGGATCAGTGTGGGGGACTGTTTGGGCATGAAGTCTTTTTTTGTAAGAAGACAAGAAAAAAGCAGAGAGAAAGAAGACAAAAGCCAAGTGGTCCAGACTCAGTCTGAAGCCAGTATTCACTTACTGCTTCTTCTGATTACTAACGCAGAGCAACTCTGTCAGGACAAAAATGTCCCTGCTGGGTATACCTATAGGTGGCTGGGTGCACCTGGGTAGGTGGCTGTGGCTAGTAGCAAATGCATAAAGAAGGCGCATCGATGTACAATCTTTCAGTGATCAGAGGCTCTAACCTCAGCATCCGGACCATCATGGTCCAGCAAACAGTGCATCTACCCTCAATCAGTGTATTTAATCTCTGGAACTCAAAACAACCTTCTCGGAATCACAGAATAATAGGGGTTGGAAGGGACCTCTGGAGATCATCTAGTCCAACCCTTCTGCCAGAGAATTTNATATATTGAAGAGCACTGGGCCCAGTACTGACCCCTGGGGAACACCGCTCATCACTGACCTCCAGCTAGAATCTGTGCCACATTTTGTGACAACAAGGACTAGGACTAGTCCCATTCCCTTAGTCAGATACAGGAATGAGTTGCACATTTAATAGTTCATTGTATGAAAAAAAATATTTTCCTTGGCTTTTTTTTTCAGATGTGCAGCCAGAAAGTGTTACCATACACTCATTGTTTGTTTTACTAGCAGTATGATTTTTTAAAAATCAGTTTCTCCATTGGAGGCAGACTTCCACCCAGCTCTGCTGATGAGAAATCTCAATTCACTTGAGATAAAATTAGCTGGGAGATTGTAACCTCTTCTTAGCAATGTGGGTAGTAATATTCTCAGATGGTAAAACCAGATTTGGAAAAGAACATCTGCCCGAGCCTCATACTGTGAAAAACCAGCTTTCAAAATGAAATAAGCTTTGAATGACTTTCACTAACTAGTCCTGTTGAACCTAGGGGAGCATCTCTGTGTTAGCAAGATTACTTTATTGCATCTTGTTTTGGATTTGATTGGTTTTTGTCCTCTTTGATTGTGCTCTAGGTACACCTTGATCCTCTCTGGGTACACAGCTGATGTCTCCTTGCGTGCACCTTTAAATGCAACAGTCATGCAAATAAATAAATCCTGGTAATAAGTGGGTGAAATCACAAGTCAGTTCATTTCCCTGCCCCCATTTCTTTGTAATCAGAAGATGAAGTCACTCCAGAAAATGCAGAGGAGGCTCTGCGATCTGTGGCATGCCGTGCCTGCAGTTAGCACACATTTTAAATCACAGTTCTAGAGCTTATTTATACAGCTAAATGTCATATGTTTAAAAATAATGAGTTTATTCAGAAAGAAAAATTCTCCCCAAAGTGATTAATTAATGGAAGGATACTCATTCCCAGTGTAACAGCCAGCTAGAATTATTCCAGGCCTTCTCTTCAAGTCAATTACCTGTTGGAAAATCTGTTCACTGCACCAGGTTGGTCCAAGTTCAACAGTTAGAAATAATGAAGCAATGGTACATAGCAAGAAACAGTAAATTTTTTGTAATTGCTTCTGCATCTCATTGTAACATGTCAATCACATTCTAAGACAACGAACTGTTTGGGGAGTTTAAAGTTAAAAATAAGAGGGTTTAGGCAAACAGTGGCTTAAAAGTTTTTCATAGTGAAACAGTTTGCTTTTTGCTAATGTGTACAAGCCTTCCTGAAAACGCAAGGGACAGTGACATTCTTAAAACCACATGTTGGATTTAACACTCAGTATCACAGTTACTGACTCTTCAGTGTCTTACCTGAGGTTGAATTTAATGTGAAAGAAAATGGCTGTGCCATAGAGCACTATCACAAAATTGCGATTGCTGCTCCTCAAAATCCTCACCTCAGCTTGTGGGCAGCTGCGAAGCACAGGCAGGCACACACGAATGCTTTGCTCTCCCAAAAAAGCTTCCTTTTTGCTTCTTGCCTGGTCTCTCAGCTAATATATTTGTCCCGGCCCCAAACGAGCAGGATGAGATGAACTATAACCACAGTGAACTGCTTTGCTGGACTGTGACTGCAGCTCAATATGCCTCCCAATTTGGTTTTGCTCCTTGATCCCAACTTCCAGAGTTTCATAATGGAGTTATAAAAACACATTTCACAGTGAGATTTGGCAAAGTGACAGACAAGAAATTATTTTCCCTAGTAATTTTAAATGCATCAGTACAGTCACTGTTAAGATCTTCTAAGAAACAGAGGATGGGGGAATAACATTTGAAAATCGTTATTATTGTATTTCAAAAGCCTGGTGTCTCACGATGATGCTGATGGGGAGATGTCATTTGTCTTTTGTTCATAAAAAGATCTGAGATCCAATAATTTCAAAATATTAATGGCATGCTACATAAGCATCAAGTGAATATATTGACTAGGGTTGGAACTGCTCTTTTCCAGTGGATTCATAACATGTCTTGTCTAGTGAAAAGAAAAAATCTAATTGCAGATATTTATGCAGTTGACAGACCAGAAAGGCTCCAGTGGAGTTGCTCTTCTCTCTGAAGTAAATGAAATGCACTTGTAAAACTTTCTAATTACAAACTCACACAAGGAGTTGTTTTGATCTTCGGGGTAAGTACTACAAGATTTATAGGAAATGTGCTGAAAGGTTTTTTTTAATTTTTCTTTTTTCCATTTTTGTTTACGTAAGTACTGAATTTCTGACACAAGCTACCAACAGTTCAGCCAGGAAATTCAAAGCTATGCTTGACCGTGCATTATCAGCTCATTGTCATGGTTTGTCTTTCCGCTTAAAAAAGTAAAAGCCATGTCAGGCATACAGTAACTTAACATTGCATAGGAGGGGTTTCTTTGGGTTGTATCAGGAGTTTATTTGAGAGGTGTTTTCAGTCTTAATTTGGGGGACAGGGGCAAACACAGCAACTATGTTTTCTAGCTTTCCTTGGGAGGAGAAAGATCCTGTAGTTATAGAGCATTAAGTAAAGATCTCCCTAATTGAGAGGTTTTGTCTGGCCAGGGAAAAGGAGGTGAAAAGATGCCAGAGAAAAGGTGGTTGCTGTGAGGCAGCTGTTGGTTTGGAAAAGCATCAACTGGGAGCCAGTGGGGCCTGGGCTGGCAATGGGGCAGTGCAGGGAAGAGATGGAAGCGGAGGGAGGTTCATACATATTTAATCTCTTCAGAGGACCAAAATCCTCACTTTTGCTTGGGGACTTACAGAATCGTTTCCTGCTCTTCTGTGGAACCACTCCTCCTTCATGCTTCGCCTAAAATCAGGATCTAGCCCTATGTGACAAAGAAGTTTGTGTTTTGAGATATTTTTAACTTGTATTAAAAAAAAATTGGTGTCATTTTTTTGTTTTCTGGTTGTGCCTGTAAGATTGGAAGAACCCTACTGATTCACACTGTGGTGATGCACAGCAGCATTTGTTTGAATTCTGAGGAGGGGGAAGCGAAACAATCACACACTGAAAGGAAAACATGCTTGATGAATCCACATACATTAATTTGCCACCAATAGAGAGCCTTAGTAACAAAACGGATCATTACTCAAGCAAAGATGATGACTGAAAACCGTAAAATGCATGTTCTCAGCAGCAAGCATCAAATGAGACAATGCCACACAGATTTGTGTGATTTATGGTTCTCCATTTTATTGTCTTCTAGGCTTGTACCTGATGAGAAAGGAAAGACCCAAGAGATGGCAAAGACCTCCTTTTGTTTCATCTGCCCAATTTTTTGTTATAGTTTGAAAGAAGATTTATTGGGAAGATGTTACTTATTTTGCAGCCATGTCGTTCTTAAACTATAAAAGAAACATACAATGAAGACCAGCAGTGGAAAAAAAAGACTACAGAATACACTTGAATATACAACTTATTATTTTTAACTGCTTTTCCCAAAGGACTAGGCTTTTAATAATAGTCTACTTTTGTAAAGCCTCTCTCAGATGCGGGTTTCAAAATGTGGTAGACAAATTGTCTCAACATGTCTGTGGGATAGGTAAGTACTGGTAATCCCTTTTTTACAGAATGAGAAAGCTGAACATTAGAGAGCCCAGAACACTGTTTCCCAGCTTTGGTGTTACGTAAGGACCATCAGAGCAAAAAGTATTGTGTTAAATTCCACCCTCTAAGACCAATTTCATCTTTTATCTTTCCAGCAGAAGGTTTAGTGTAACTTCATCTTTTCTGCTCACGGGTTATAAAATGGGCAAAGGCAAGGATGGGCGTGAGATGTGTCTGGTCATTCCCAAGATGTACAACATGTATCTGAAGTTATTTGTAAGCTCCTAAATTCAACGTTTCTTAAATATGTCAGAATGAACATAACCTTTTGTAAAGTTCCTCAGCCTGAAACTCTTTAAGCTACCACCATGTCGCTTGTCTAAGTTTACAGAGTATGGCCAAACTCACCAAGCCCTATTAATATTAGTGAGATTTTTAGATATCACAGGTGTAGTAGGTATTGATTGCTGGGCACAAGTAGTCAGCAACCTTACTTCATCCAGGTTCTTCAGCAGATACTTCAGAAATACAAGGGACTAATAAGAAAGTTAAGTTTATAACGAAAAGAGAAACCATGGGAGTCTATGAAGGCTAGAAACCTAAATGCATTTTTCAGTCCTACTGAATCTTACTGCTTCTTGTATAAAATTGCCTATATTAATAATTATTTTCTTTGCCAGCTCTTCACTCTACAGAAGAGATGAACAGACAAGCTGGGCAACAGGACACAATAGTTCTAAGTGTTCATTCTCTGATTCTGGATGCCAAAAAAAGAAACTCAACATGTTGCAAGTTGGTGGGAGGAGTTGCCTTGTCTTCAGGAGCTGTCAAGAAACTCTTAAGGAGGCAAAGAAAGAATAAGTTGATTTTGAGTGTGTAGTCTCTTTCATGACTAGTTTAGGTCTCTCTAGAGCTTTTTAGGAGATGTGTAGTTCCTTCCAAAGCATGCTAAAGCAAAGGCACCAGAAATACGAAGGTGAGCCATTAGCTCATTAATACTGCCAGGAGAAAATGAAAGAATTAGCAAGCTCTGTGATGGGTAGCCACGGCCAAACCAAATACCACCTCTGTGGAATTAGATGTGCTGCAAACACTAACAGCCTGTGATAATATGACCTTTAAAAAACCCGTATGTTTCAGAAATGGAAAAATGAACTAAAGAGGCTGCTGGTGAAGTCTACAAGAAGCCTAACTACTCAACTATACATTAATATTGCACAAATTTTGCCAGCTGGGCCAGGAGGTGATGCTGACAGGGGCTACGTGTTTTCCTGTTTATATAAAGCTGCAGAAAAGCTGGTAGCTGTGGGCATGCCCACTGTAGGACACAACGAATGGATTTTTTTGGTGCTTGTCAAAATTGCTTTTTATGGTATTGCATTGCCTTTGGTCCCAGCCCCAGCTCTCGGCGGCCAGCCCAGTGGCAGCGCCGGTGTTTGCCACCACAGGGTGCAGGAACGTGTGAAAAAGCCCAACTGGGGAAACAGAGCCGTGCTCGTGGAAAATGGGCAGCAGGAGGGGAGAGCAGCCCATGGCCTTTGCTGCGGAGAGGGTCAACTTATATGCAGACACATCTCGCCAGAACAGGTGGGTGAGTGAAAAGAGAAAAGAGGCAAGGCGCAGGTAGTGGGGTTTGGGGAAGGGGGAGATGAGCGATGTGGCAACCTTCAACGTGTGGCTTCGCTGTGCCCACCTGCAAGGCTGGGGGCTTTGCACACAGGAGCAGGGACCGTGAGCACAGCGGCAGCAACGTCGCTCCAACAAGCCGTGATAAATGCCAGCTTTGTTAGCGTGCATGGCAAGTTACCAGGAGCTCGGCGAATTCCGGCGATTGGAGAGCCTCGCGCTGGGAAGGAAAAATGAACTGTGAAGTAATAATGATAAAAACAGGATTCAATGAGGCAGACGTAATCCGCATTTCTTCAGCTGATCCTGGCTTGCAGCACCAACGCTGCTTGGTGGAATTGTATTCACAGGGATCTTTTGAAAAGTTCAACACTCGAGATATGGTGTGGCTCGGACTGATCTACAGCTAAAATACAGCCTTTTTTTCACAGAAGTTGTATTTACAGAGTACTTCAGTGAGGCAAGTATCTCAAAACAATCATCCATGAGAATTAGTAGTTTGATGAGGGGTTTCCCACTCGTTTATGAAACGTCTGAGTACATTTTTGCTCTTCTGGCTTACTGTCAAGAAACCTTGGTAGTGCCGAGCTTCGTGCAAATATGTATTTGTGGCAAGCCCACTGGAGCCAGAGAATAGCCAATATTGACCCTCTTGTTTCAACAGAAAAGCAAGTGCAAAACTGGCTGAGGGCAGATCAAATTTCGTTTTCAAAATAAACATTCGGTGTATTCTTTCTGCTTTCAGCTCACCCCCAGGTGTTGATTCTAACAGGCTGAAATCCCTACTGCTGCAGCTTGCCTCTGTGTTGAGGCGTCGAATTCTCTGGCATGCTCAGGGTTCAGATAGGCACTGCACAAGTTTCTTCTTCTGACCCACAATGCCATCTCTCAAACCATCCGATGCAACTTCTTTGGGGCACATTCCTGTACCCTCTGGATACTCTGGAAAACACCCTGCAGGGCCCGGGTACTTCTGAAGGTGGTTTAGACCTTGTAGGTTCACTACACTTCACTACACCCTTTGGATGTGGTGGAATCATTGTTATTTCAGTAAAACGTAAGCAGAAGCATTGTAAAAGTAAAACAAGTAAACAGTAAAAAGTAAAACACAAGCAAAAGTATTTATTTACAGCATACACAGTAGGAAAAACAGTCACAGATACTCGTGTGAGACTTAAATGGAAAAAAGCATACGTGTGCATGGACCTTTGAAAATTCATCTCGATGTGCCACCTGGCTGGTGCTCTCCTGACTTTCCCTCACTCAGGGCTTTGCCCATCTTCCCTGGCTGCGGCCACAGCTCTCCAGCAATGTCCCCTGGCATTAGCTGCCACCAAAAGGAGCAGTCCTACCACCTTCCTGCCTCTACCCACAGAGTCCTGCCCTCCCACCTCCTCCGCGGTGACCTTGGACACGCTGGTGGGGTTGTGCGATGGCAGGGGTTAGACTACCTGCCCATGTGAAGACTTACCTTTATTTTTTGTTGTTGTCAGGTTGTCTTTTGCTGGATCCCTTCTTTCACCCTATGGACTGCGAGGCTGCAGGAATACTTGGCTCGACACCAGCAAAATGGCAGGTGAGGGGCAGGAATAAGACCTGGCCACTGGGCTGGGGAGGGGACCACTGGTGCATACTGGCTTAAAGTCTTTCTGAAATCGTGGCCTCACCATGAGTGTTTCTGCCTGAAGCATCTCCTTGTTTGGAGCCAAATATTTGCTGTCTGTCCATCACCAGAGGTACTTGATACAATTGTCTGAATGAGTTAGAAGCGTGTAATCCCCGACTAGCTCTTGGCTGAGAGCAGATGTGACAGTGATTAGCCACTTTGGGACAGCTTCTCGTTTGGGGAAAGATGGATATGATATGATAGATGGAAATCTCAAAGGTGAGGGAGCCAGCTGCAGAGGCAGGCTCAAACTAAACGTGGGGCTAGGACTCTCTGCCCAACCCCCAGGGACCTTCCCCTCCAAATAAACGTGGAGCTCATTGGCAGCTGCCACATGCTGAAGCTTGCACAGAGTTATACTGCTGTTTGCTGAGCAGTATATGTACAAACACAAGCATCAAATCCTTGCAAGATATAAATTACACTCCACCACACCATGTATAATTTAATTGCCAGTCACCTAACCAGCACATCTTTAAATACTCGCTTTGTTTTCCCACTGGTCAAAGGCACTGCATTGATTTTTACTCTATAATTATAAAAGGCCAAGGCAGGTTATTTTTCTAGATGATGTTTCCATGGGTAGTTGAAGTCACATGGGTTCCTAAATCCTGTTCTTGTGGAAATCTGATAAATCTGCTTTAGTTTTTACCATCTAGACAGTACCCACCAACATCATAGTCAAGATTTTCCAGTGAAGCCTAGGAAACTATGATGTGGACCACTACTTTCTTTCCTCCTGGGAAAATGTAGGCTTTGAAGCTAGAAGATGAAAAAAAATAATATTAAGGGTAGTGTGAAGATGACAATTTCATCTGATTCCACATAAAGCGATTGACGACAACAAGGTTTGATCAGAAACAGAGGTGCCCTAGCGTTTTGTTTCAAAAGCATTGGAGTCACAGAGCCCAGCAGGAAAGATCTGGGGAGGAGTTTTGCAGGAATCGCAGCCCTCAGGAGGCTTGTTCAGGTTCACAGCAAATTAGCAGATACACGCGTCTGCTCTGCTTCCCCACATCAGGCAGACTGGGCAGCTAGTGGGGTAATGGCTCGTATAAGGCAATACAAGCTAGAGGTCCAAACTAGCAATAACTTCTCAAACAACAGAATTTATATGCACAGGGAGACAAATGCATATCGGTGACATATGTGTTGTTGGGGCTTTGGAAAATAAATATGAAATGCCGAGAGCATGTGAAATGGGACAAGATGTTCAGAAATTTTTGGGTACGTAACTTTTTCTGTTTTAAATGAGTCAAAGGGAATAGGCAAATGCTGACCCAAAAGATGCTGCTGAATAAATGAAATACTAAAAAAATAGGCAAGTCACAGGGAATTAAATGAAAATCCCTAACCTGTGTTGCTACAATAGAGAATACAGACCTGAATATTTGTTGAAAAAAAACACCTCATTTTCCTTTCTCGGTAAAGATTCAGCTAATGAGTGGCTCAGCTTTACACAAGAAAGGTCTGGATGGGGCACAATAAACCTGAGTCACTATAGCAAATTTCAGATTTTCCTTGGATCTTTGTGTTGGGAAAAGGAAAGGGAAGGGGAAAGACCTGCATCAAAATTCATATAGCTGTAAATACGGATGAGATTATGCAAACCACAAGGAAGTGTCATTTGCTTCCCTTTGCATAAATGGGTGGTAAGAGCACATGCAAGGCAATCTTCACAGGAAAAGCAAAGTGTAAGACTCAACTAGACAGTGAATTTCATTGCTTCAGCCGTTTGGAAAACGATCGATTCTGCAGCTGTTCGGTGTCTGATGCGGAGAGACCAGCTGTGTTTGGGGATGCCATTCCCTAGATAGGCAGACTTTTGCCAGGCAACCTTTGCACTCTACTACAGTAGCCACCCATGTCTAAAAGCTGGGTAGTAAAATTAATGCTCCCAACCAAGGCGTATTTTATGGAGCCAGGCCAGCCACTGAATTTATATTGCTTTTGAAGTTTGTTTATCGATCTGAACACTTTAGAGGGTGACCACCCTCTTGTTTCTTTTGTTCTAGTGCTCTCTAAAAGCTCTCCCATTAATCCATTTTCCTTTCCTTTCCAGTCCCCATGTTTGGGATTAGGAATATCTCTTTATACTGGAAAATAATCATAAAATGACTTGGGCCTCAGCTGAGCCATTCTCTAAAGTTTGTTGTAAAGCCAAGAACACCCCAACAAACCAAATCCAAAAAAGAAAAGCACGTTTAGGATCTCTCCTGACTGTCCAGCTAACACAAATCTGCTCTCCTTGAATCAGGTAATTCCCATTAAGTTTGACGTAAAAACTATTTAGTAAAGGAATAAATGTTACTTTTATGTCTCAAAGCTGATGCCAAGTTTTACTTATTTTCTACTGACAATCAGTCCCCTAGGGCTAAATGGCTGGTGCTTTTGTCACTGCTCACCTCACATATTAAAAGTGATGGTCTTGTTCTTCCAGGAGAACTGACTGCACCCTACTGAGCTCATGTCAGGATCAGGCCTGCTGGGACTCTGCACAAGTCATGCCAAATTAAAATTCATCGTCAGAAAACAGCTCTGGAAAGGCCATATCAGATCCAACCATTATGAAGATAAACACCTGGCAACAAAATTAAAGAGGAGAGGGTAGCAGTTACATGGGAAGAGCCATTTGGAGAATCCTGGAACAGGCTTCACTCTTGGTTTTCGTTTGCTTTCTGACTCTGAAGAGCAAATAAAAATCTAACTGGTAAAAGTTCCTAGAAAGAAGCTCAAATTCCAGATGGCGGATACCACACAGGCACCAGCTGTGAGGAGGTAATAAACCAGGAGGTTTTTTTCTTTAAAAAGAAATAGGCAGTGCCAAGCTGCTATTGCTGCACTTGGGGGTTTTGTGTTTGCTGAATTCGGCTCATTTTAAGGGCCCCACACATCCAGGATCTGTACAGCCCCTGGTACAAGTATCCTCCTTCTGATTGCCCTCGGACTATGTAGCATGTACCAAAAGAAATGTTATTTTGGTAGGGGTGAAACCTTTGTCAAGCAATACTAAGGAGTAGCCATAAGTCATTTGGGCACTGGATATATTTTCCCCGGAGGCGAGTCTTGCAACGCTTCAAGAAAATCCACCGCAGTATCCACAAGGTGAGAGATTGTTTTATCCAAATTTCACCTCATTGCTCTTCTGCTTTTTATATTGATGAACTGTGTTGACCATGATGTATAGGGACCTACTGCCCTTTGGATGTTAGTTGATGGAGGCGAGGAGCAGGGAAGCCGGGGACAGGGGAGAAGGCAGGAGCTGTTTTTACAGAAGCATCTGGCTGTGGCTGGAGGAGGTGTGTGGGGAGGGAGGGAGGATACAGTGAACTGCATTGGCCGTGGCACAGGGGAGAGGAGACAGCAGAAGCTGAGAGCATGGCAGACCACGGGTAGCCTGGGCCGGGAATGGCTGCAATTTCAACAGCTGAGTTTTTCAAAGGCCTCCTCGCTCAGAAGCAACGCCTTATCTCTGGCTGTCAGGCGTCAGAAACAGTTGAAAGAGCCAGGTATTCAGGTTCCTCTCAGCTAATAAAAGGTTTTGGATAGCCTTTAGCTCATAGTGGACATAATAATCTATTCCTGATACTGCTGAACCATAAGGAGTGTGTGTTTTGGTGTTAGTTGGACCAATGCCCCCAGGCGACTTAGTGTGGAGATGGAGCTACGTGCTCAGTGCCAGCTGCGCACTGCTGTGCCAAGGCTCCTGCATCTTGTGGTTGCATTCAGAGCGGTGTGTGCAGGTACATGGCGACACAACTGGTGACGTAGGAGATGAACGCAACAGCTAAGCACACACGCTCCTGTGCAACTGCATGTGAATGGGTCTGTCTCTTGTGTCTCTATCAACCACAGCTCAGCTGTAGGAAACCAGGTCTCTCCGAGTTCCTAGACTAGCTAATGCTAGGTTCCTAGGAGGCTTCTTCATGCTACAAAGGTAGGGGACAGACTCTGAAAGCGGAGCAGCTGAGATGAATGGGACTGTGAGGTTCCCTTGGTGCTGCTGCTGCTGCTCTTGTCATGAAAAGTATGAAGTAGCTACTGCTTGAAAAGATCCTTTTCTGCCCCACTGGCCAGGTCATATTCAGCCTGGAAAAAAGTGAGTTTTTGAAGAATTACATAACACATAGAGTAGAACTTGCCCTGTTGTTCTTTTAAAAAAAAAAATTTTTTTGTTGTTCCCTAGATGAAATAATTAATTTCAGTGGTTTTTGAAACAAAACTTTGCCTTTCCATTATGACACAGTACTGTTAAGAATAGAGATTCACGCTCCTCCCCTCTCCTCCCCCTGGTTCGTTGGGGTTTTTTTGAAGAAAAGTTAAAAGCATTTGTAAGTCTAACCCTTTTCATTTTAATTTGAACTGAATGTTTCAAGGCTGAGCTGAAATAATGTCTCATTTTCCTTTTTGCATTGTTTGGAAAAGTATTTTTTGTTCAGCTCCCCTCTGCCTTCAGTTGGAAACTTAAAGTTAACAGTATTTGCCAGCTTTAAGTGAAAATGACTAAATATTCCTTAGTCATTGGGTGAGATCTTTAACTGGCTTTGAGCATTATAATCCTACTGAAGTCAAATGAATCAGACTGATTTATACCAGATGGCTATCTGGACCTCCGAGGGGAATGAAATAAGAATCACGGATTAAATTTACCATCAATACAAGAAGATCTGTTTGCATTAGCAAGATTACATCTGTGCTTCCTCACAGATAAATTTTGTCCAAGTCTCCACTACTAATGTTGTCATCTTCATGCTGCAGATTGTGGTTCAAACTAGCAATAGAAACCCTGGAGGTTTTTGTTGGAGCAATGCTTCAGCCTTTAGGCACAAGATTTGCACCAGTGTTCATGTGACCCTGGGTTTTAACGGGTTTGTAATCATCTATTCATTTTGTACTTGTGCCAGAAATGTGTACAAAGACCAGAATGAAAAAAATTAATCAGAAGATAATTGTTTTGGGGGGAGGTGTTGTTTGGTTTTTTTCCTGTTTTTTGTTTCTTTAGGGGTTTTTTTTAAGGATAGATACAATAGTAAAGAAAAATAATTATTAATTACAATTATTGAACTCCAAAGGAAGTTTATATAACAGGAGGATGTTGTATGGCCACCAGAATGACCACTGGTATGAACAAAGTGGTGGGGAAAGACTTCCTGAAGTATTGCATTCACATAAGCAAGGAAACTGTTGCAGCATGGAAAATGAAATCTGCGATTTATGAGCAAAAAGGATGTGAAGTCAATATTTTGTTCTCCTTAGTTATTCAGTAATGACTTTGACAGTTCGTCTGGGTTTGAGGAGATACAGATTTTTGGGCTGGCAGGATGCAATGGAGTAGCTGATTTCCAAAGCTGTCACTAATCTTTGATTTATGTTTTCTGTATTTTCCTTTTTGGATCAGTTAGTACCATCAAGCTCTTGCCTGTCTTGGCTCAGTATGCAGCAGCCTGGCTCCAGGATAATTCCAGGATGGCTTGCCCTACACCATCTAGAAGAGGCTGCAGCCCTGCTTCTGTCTTGCCCTGTTGTGAGGGAGTTTTAAACCTAGAAAGACATTAGAGTTGTGCCTGGACTTTGTGCTGGGGCACATGTTGAGCCCCCTTGCTCTCTTCCTAAACTTCTATTGAGTCTGTATTTGTAGCAAATGAGGCACTGAATTTGCATCACTTTGAGTTGGTGGTGCTGGTGAGGATGGTTCTTGCCTGTTTGAGTGGCATGAGCCTTTCTTTCACGGCACCATTCAGCTCTTTTCAGAATCTATATCAGTTATTTACATGCTTGAAATGATTCAAAATGACAAGCACAGTGGAAACTGTCTAGGGTGTATAATTTGCTGTGAATGATTTCAAATTAGAGAAGAAAGTGAAGAATGAGAACTCTTGGCTGTAGTATCAGCATGGTGTCCATATGTCTGTGTGAATTTCATGGACAAAGCCCTTCATAAAGACAAAGTCCTGGGCTGCACCGAGGATCCCTTATCACTTCTCCCTCCATGGAGCGTGGTAGAAGTCCTTTTAGCAAGGCCACATGGAAGCATCCCGGTGATTCCATTTTGGGCATCCATGAAACAAGAGTAATCACGCTTGCCTGTCTTCCAAGGAGATCTGCCTGCAAAAAGAACTAATTGTAGCATAGCTATAGTATATAGCTATATAGCTGATGTAGAAAAGTGGGTGAATAGTTTTGGGGCAGATTTTATTTGAACATTTTGGAGCTGTGTTTGCTACAGACAATGACAACTTTTTGGAGCGCACAACAAAAGTAAGAAGGATTTGGGGTCTTGTTGCTGTTCCTGGAGCACTGCTGCTTCCTTATTCCTAGGGAATGACAGAGCCAGCTGGCAAAAATATCCTTCTCATCCCATTTTTTTCAATTTTTTTCCCATTTCCTCATTTCTCTATACCATCCATCTACATTGTGCAAACTAAGTAATGAGACTTTACCAAGGCAACTCAGAGAGTGAAAGGCAGCTCTACAGGCTTTGGGATTATTTAGTGTTAAGCTGTTATCAGGGTAGGTTTTTAAAAAAGAGTGTTTTCCTAACAGGCCTGGTACATAAAGAATTTCTGGCTGAATCTGTAAATTCCTGCAGGGAGATGTTGATCCTTTATCTAATGTTTGTTTTATCTGCTCCCTACCAGAGCATATTGCTGGTATGTAAGTAGATTGCTGTCATATGTCCCTAGACAGTTGCTTCATCGAGGAGTTCTACAGCTCCTTGGTAGGGAGATTGTATTTATTTGTTTCCAATAACATCCATGCTCCTTGAGGTAGGTTGTTTTACCTGTAAAGCCACCTACACAGGTACTATTTTTTGACCTGCCAAATTCTTCAACTGTATTAACAGTACGAAGGAGGCCAAATTTTCTCATGCTCCCTTCTCTTAGGTAAAGCGCTTGCTGAGATAAAGGAAATGCAGATGCGAATCTGGAGTAACTGGCGACTGTTTCATAGTAACACAAATTTTGAGAAATGGACACTAGAAATGCAACATTACTCTGCCTGCTTCATCACCTTGCTTAAAAATCAGCAAGACTATAAGACAAGGGAACACTGCTTTCAGTGGGGTGGGAAGCAGAAGTTTTCCTGTGGGCACGGATACCTCTGAGCCTGTAGCACTAGCAGAGATATTGGATGAAACTGAACTTCAGGCAGCCTTGTAAATACTCTTTTAATTCCTGCAACCTTCGTGGGACTGTGACCCTGAATTTGGGAATGGCTGGACCAGTGCTCAGCGCCTGGGGAATGGAAGTGCCTCACACCATCCTGGGCCAGCCCTTCCAGTGACTTGAGGGTGACCTGGCAAAAGTCACTGGGGCTTTTTGTTGAGATACAGACAGGGCTAGAAAACTTTTTGCTGCTCTGATGACAGAGTTACAAACCTCAACTGATGTGAGAAAGCAGACAGCATGGGTGAAGGTGCTGTTCCTGATACAGGTGGCCCTTTGATTTTAGAAACTGCTGCTCAACCTCTACTTGTGGTCAAGAGCACTCTCCAGATCATGTAGGAGAAACAGCGTTTTTCTTAGTTTTACTATTTACCAGCTGTGCTTGTGTTATGGTCTCCCCCCAGGAAGGGCAGAGTACCTCCAGAGGACTGGCATATCTGTACCTCCCAAAGGAGAATTTTAGACAAGTGATGATGGCACGCTCTCCAGCCTCATAGCCTCTCCTCCTTGAGAAGATCTTCAGGTAAAAGATTACCTTGTGTGTTTTGTGCTGAACTAGGCTTCAAGTAGAAAACATCGGAGTGATACTTAGACAGCAAGAGTGACAGAAAGACAGAAGACACTCTATAAAATGCCTGTGAAATTGTCTGGTGGGGGCAAGGTGATTCTGGCTATAAATGTAACATTTTTCTAATTTTGCTATGCAGTTTCTCTGCCTGCTGGCTCCCCTGGGTCCTATGGGAAGCCACAGCCATCACGGGAGGTCCCTGAACACCTGGATACAGGGCTGATCCTGCTCTGTGGAGCAGAAGGGCTTTGCTAGGTGCACACCCTCTTGTTTCAGTCCTGCTGAGGTCAGGAGAAATTATATCCATGGCAGGAAGACTGGATCTTAATGTGTTTCAGAGAGGGTGTCTTGTATGATTATTTCCTTACAGGACCTCTGGCCTTATTTTGTTCTCTGCTGTGTGTGCCAATTAACCTAAGGCTTGCTTTTGACAGGGCATGCTTGCTTGTACAAGTCACACTACCTTTCTCTTCTAAATGTCTAACTTCATAAAGGAGAGCTTTTTAAGCGTTAATAGTATTTTTTAAGATCTTGACAAAGAAAGAGGAGTCTTCAGTACAATTCCTTTCAAGGTGACTTTTGCACAGTTGTCCTGTCTGAACAAGCCGTGGTGTCACTGTTAATAAGGGCACTCACTGGGAAAAATAGCGTCACCCGTGTTAGGTCTGCTGGCATCCTGTACAACTGCAGTGGCTGGGAAGGGCTCAGCATAGCTGTGCAATGAAACTTTGTTCCCATGGAAGGCACTGGTAAAGTTTAAAGTGCTTAAATGAGCCAGGGCTTCCTCATTTAGTTTTTTTGGTGAGGAGCATATGAGGAACATCCCAAGTGGGGGCTACAGTTCTTCCCTTGTGTCGTGCAATTTAAATACTGTTCTTGTTGCTGTCCTATTGTCTTCTACCAGAAAATCAACTAGAAAGTTCCTGGGCATAAAATTAATACGTTTGTTGCTCCAGAGTCTGTTATAAAATCTTAAGGACTGATATGGAGGCAGAACTAGTCTTCTCTGTTAAACGACTGTATGTACCAAAACTACCTCAGAGCTGCTGTGTACCAGGGAGGGAGCCTGGTTTGACTCAGCTGCTGTTTTTGGCCATCCATTTACCTCTAGGTAAGGCCGGTGACTATAGAGAGGTTACCAAATCAGAATGGTACCTTCCCATGCTTTGTATTCCCATCATCAGAAAAAAGGCAGTATCAGGAAAAGTTTTTGCCTCGTAGGTTCCTGGCGGCTCTCCTAAATGGTTGCCAGCTGATGGCTGCTTCAGGAGCTGCTGTGACATGAACCAGTAATTATAGTTCAGTTCCTGTTGACAGGCATCCACCTTACAACCTCCACAGCTGGCAGCCTCAGTGGCAGGCACAGCAGAGAGGTCCAGGGCTGAAGGAGCAGGAAAAATAAACAGCGCTCTCATAACAGGATGTGACCACCCTGCTTCCATGATTCATGTCCTGAGCAGCATCCCCTGGACTGGTGCAGCCCAGTGACCAGCTCCTTGGCCCACTGGTTTCTCTTTGACGTCCAGGAGACTTTCTGATATTACTGCTGTTTATGAGGAAACTGCTTTTGGCCTGGTTCTTCAGGAACTCCTACTTCTGGCTCTCCCGTGAGATGAAAATTTCTTCCTTGGCGAGGGCTCTCAAAGGGGCTTTGTAGTGCTGCTGGCATTACGTGGGAAGTTGGTGTAAAGTCATTTAAAGTTGGAGGCTGCCTCATCTTACAGTATTTCCTGTAGACCTGGTCTGAGCATTCATCAAGGCAAAATGTGGTGACCTTTCTGGTGAAATGTTCATCCAGTGTCCACTTGCCCGCTGTGCAAATGTCACCTTCCCTTTCTGCTGCCTTGTCCCTCGGCTTTTCAGTCAGCTGTGGCACTTTCTGGCTGCTGAATCATTCAGGAGGTTTGTCAAGGTGCATTTAGGATGGCATAGCTCTGGGAGCACTGGGCTCTCCTCTAACCCATTGACACATCTTGCTTTCCTTTCCAGCATCTGGGTGCTTTCCAGGTAGATTCAGGTTCCTTCTGAACAACCAGAAATTTTCCAGCTGCTACTACACAAAAGTTTCTGCTGTCTCCATGTTCTCCTCGAATAGTTGTCTTTGCTATTTACAACCCAGGGAATGTGCTGGGAAAGAGGACGGCAGAAGGTACTTGTAATTGATGTCTGCAGAAAATAAGTGTTTATGGTATACTCATAGTGTCAGAAAAAAAAGCAACTTTCTCTGATGCATAACTACCCAAAGCCAAGCTCTGAAAACATAGAGCTGACTTCTTCCCAGGTCTCTGCAACCGGGATAACTGAGAATTCATCCATTTCCCTGAACATAAATAATATTATGGCTATTTTTCTAATTCATTTCTCCTTTTAGTAAGACTCCTTTTTCACTTCTCCTTTTAGATAGACCAAACCCTTGCAGCTCCCAAGAGGTTCCCCTGCACCTGACAGCAGTTTTTGTAGCCTGTTTCCTTTTCCACAGCTAAGTTTAGCTCTTGATTTTCCTCCGCCTCATCCCTCAGGCAGGTTTCAGAAGTAGTTAAGCTGTTTGTGTTTTCTTCCTGCCTGCATCAAGAAGTTTGTAGAAATAAAGTGCAAGCTTTTATGTCCGATTGGTGGGAAAAATACCAAAAGTCAGAAGAAAAAACAGAAGTCCTTTCTGAAGCTATTGTGCCATTGAAATACTCACAGCAGAAGGTGGCTTTTCTGGGTTGAGTTTATTCGTCATCGCAGAAATCTCTTCAAGAACTTGAATTTCTCACATATCTCATGTGAGCTCTGTTCCCAATCAGTCCCACGTCACCAACTTGGCTCTGACCTGTATTCATGTCATTGTGGTGACTGTCTGCACCAAAGATCTGCAAATAGCCAACAAGAAGGCGGGCCTGCCTTCAACAGTTTGCAGTCTGAATATATGACAAGACGTAGCAGTCAATGGAACTACCAGCTGTGGAAGGACTGAACTGACTGTAAGAGAGCAAGAGGCAGTGATGGAGGAAAATCACAGAATGACAGGGGTTGGAAGTGACCTCTGGAGATCATCTAGTCCAACCCCCCTGCCAGAGCAGGGTCACCTTAGAGCAGGTTGCACAAGAACACGTCCGGCCAGTTTTTGAATGTCTCCAGAGACGGAGACTCCACCACCTCCCTGGGCAGCCTGTGCCAGTGCTCTGTCACCCTCAAGGTAAAGAAGTTCCTTCTCATGGTCAGATGGAACTTCCTATGTTCAATTTTGTGCCCGTTACCCCTTGTCCTGCCATTGGGGACCACTGAGAAGAGACTGGCCCCAATAAAAGATATTGACTGTTAGTCAAGGGCTGAACTTGACATCTGTCCATTCCTTCCCTGTAGACAATATTTTGCAAGAGAAGCAGCAGAGAGGAAGCTTTGAGGAATGCTGCTTTGAGGTCTGTGAGTCAGTGCCCCAGCGTGTTGGGAATGGATGGAAGTGCTGGTGCAGGAGAACAGGAGTTGACTGTTTGCTTCTGGTGTGTTTTGCAGGGCACTAACCCAAATGGGTTAAGTCTGCACGGGTGAGTCTCTGTAGGGCTGTGGGGTCTGCCCAGGCCCCTGGGGAAGGCTAGTGTCTTTGTAAGGCGATTGCATTTGCAAAACCAAATAATGGGATAAATTTTAGGTTCACTAAAATTTCAAGAACTCCTCAGTGTTATTGTACTGCGTGTGTTGAAAAAAAACTTGACTGGAGCAGAGTGGCAGATCAAAAAATATTTGAGCTCTCCCAGCAATATCCTATCTCAGATAATCTTTCTCTATGACATTAATTTCCTTGGGCAGAAGATTAAACGCTTTTAAATGAATTATAGTGATTTTAGTTTCTGCTGTCCTTGCATATTGCTGCAATTGTCAGTGCAGTCTCTCAGTTGCCCTGCTGCCATCACAGAGCCAAAAAGGTTAATAACCATTCAACCAAAAATTGCTAGATCTGTGTATGTTTGTGATACAACAGTATCCCATAGAATGAGCACCTCTAATATTTACATGGAACTACTTTCATCCTTCTGCCCAAACAAGGTCTGCGCACCAGAGATCATGGAACAGATTCTCCTAGAAGTTATGCTAAGGCACATGAAGGACAGGGAGGCAATTCGAAACAGCCAGCATGGCTTCATCAAGGGCAAGTCCTGCCTGACCAGCCTAGCGGCCTTCTCTGATGGAGTGACTACAGCAGTAGACAAAGGAAGAGCTATGGACATCATCTATCTGGACTTCTGTAAGGTCTTTGATGCAGCCCCCCACAACATCCTTCTCTCTAAGTTGGAGAGATGTAGGTTTGATGGGTGGACTGTTCATTGGATGAGGAATTGTCACATCCAGAGGGTAGTGGTCAATGGCTCCATGTCCAGATGGAGATCGGTAATGAGTGGTATCCCTCACCAGGGGTCTGTACTGGGACTAGTACTGTTCAATATCTTCATCAGGGATATAGATAGTNACCTCTCCCGCGAAGGAAGACTGAGACAGCTGGGATTGTTCAGCCTGGAGAAGAGAAGGCTCCAGGGAGACCTTATTGCAGCCTTTCAGTACTTTAAGGGAGCTTATAAGAAAGATGGGGACAGACTTTTTAGTAGGGCTTCTTGTGATAGGACAAGGTGTAATAGCTTTAAACTAAAATAGGGAAGATTTAGACTAGATAGAAAGAAGAAATTTTTTACTCTGAGGGTGGAGAAACACTGGCACAAGCCGCCGAGAGAGGTGGTAGATGCCCCGTCCCTGGAAATATTCAAGGTCAGGTTGGACAGGGCTCTGAGCAACCTGATCTAGTTGAAGATGTCCCTGCTCATTGCTGGAGGGGGTTGGAATAGATGACCTTTAAAGGTCTCTTCCAACCCAAACTATTCTATGATTCTTAACAAGGACGTTTCAAGGTGAATTTTAGGTGGGTCTTGTACTGGCTTTTTCCATTGGGTAAATTCCGCTTCACTTGAATAGGTTCCTCTAGTGGGTCATTTAATAGACAAGGGAGTGTCTTAAAGGTTGTTTTGAACTACTGAAGAAAAATGTATCTGACCTGTGGTCAAGGTGTTAAAAATGCCAGGCAGCATTCAGACAGACATCCTAGCTACCGCCTAGGCTAAATGGATAAACACAGGAACTTTAATCCCAAAAGCAGAGATTGAGCAAAGGAGGATTTTTATTAATTTTTGTAGTATCAGGGCATATACCCTTTTTTATACTGTGTCCCTTGAAAGTATCACAGCCTGCACTAATGCTATAAACAGCCCTAACAGCTACATTACTGAAGGGCTTCCTTCAGGTTAGCATTCCTGCAATTCAGTGCCTTGCGCTGCCTGGATCTTACGCTGTTTGGTTCCAGCATAAAGGGTGACCCCAGCTGAGCTGCCTGGAATATCTCAGTCATACGAGTTGCTCTGAAACTTTCTCAGGAAGAGTTTTGAAAGCCTATTAATTGACACTCCAAACTGATTGAATTTAACGAGACTCTTTCCACTGACATCATGGCTTTGATTTATATCCTTAATACATAATGCATTGTTTCAAATGTGAGTCTTTATGTCCTTATCCAGTCTGCCAATCTTCCAAGGTGAATACGAATAAACAGAGAGACAACGAAAAAAACCCAGAAGACAAGTTTAAGAGATTTCTTTGTGTCTGTCAGAGGCAACTCCTGACTAATACCAAGAATTAGCAGGAAAAGGTGTCTTTTGCTGAGGAATTCAGAGTCTGCAGACTCTTTGCAGCCAGACCATTGCGCCGCCAAATTATTTTCTATTGGAAAAGGCAACTGAACCTCTTATGTGAGAGTTAGGCTAGTAAGAAGTTTAATGGACTAAAAGCCTTGTATGTTTATGTTAATTACATCTGTCATCCGTTGTATTTTTCTTCTATTTTTAGTTTGATTTCCTAGGGAAATGAGGCTTATATGGTTGCAGTGGCTGTTTGTCCATCTGTTGGTCCTCCCTGCTCCACCCCATAACTTTCAAACTATCAGCGTATTTCAGCCAATCTAGAAGGAAAGAAAAGCATCTCAAAGATGCTACCATTTTTATGAATTTCATGAAGACTGGTGGAAATTTTCCAAAGACTCGATTAATGTCCCCTCAATGTAAAGCTGAGCAGCCCTTGCTGTTTCTGTTTCCCCGATGTACAAAACCCATCTGCTCTATTGTTGCGTGAGTGGCTTTAAACCAGCTACAGTATGGGCTGTTTCTTGCTCACACCAGAGCAATGGGAAACTGAAGGTTTTGTGGGAGCCAGAGATGTCTTAGATTTAGATATTATGAAGAAATTCTTTTCTTTGAGGGTGGTGAGGCACTGGAACAAGTTGCCAGGAGAAGTTGTGGCTGCCCCATCCCTGGAAGTGTTCAAGGCCGAGTTGGATGTGGCTTTGAGCAACTTGGTCTAGTGGGAGGTGTCCCTGCCCATGGCAGGGGGGTTGGTACTGGATGATCTTTAAGGTCCCTTCCAACCCGAACCATTCTATGATTCTGTGTCACTGGAGACTCGCAAGAGATTGGAGAGGAACAGCAGGGTGTCAGGTGGAAAACAAATAAGTGAGACCACAGTGGTGAATAGGTGATGGCAACAAGGGAGGGATACCTAGAAGGTATTGTGCACTGGCAGTTTTTCAGGGATGTGACTATTTTTGAAGGACAAGCAAACATCAGAAAACCTGAGAATATCATGGCAGGGAGGAGGGCTGAGGGGTGCAGAGTAAAGCCAAAGGTGTAACAGGGAGGGGACACAGCGCTCTAGTAGGCTAATTTCAGCAGTAGTGTGGGATACATAACAGAAATCCATGGGAAACTGAGTTTTATTAGTTTAACTGCTCACAGAACTCATTTTATCAAGCTCTTTGTTGGCGAGGTTAGCCTAGGCAATGACTGAAGTTATTCAGAGTACATGCTCTGTGATTTCTTTGGGGCTGTGCAATTGTACTGATAGAGATAGCGACTCTTTTTCATGATAAATTATGGCCAGAAAGCATACCTACCCTCTGCTGCCTGCGTTCTTTGCAGCACCCACTGGGTTTCTTCGATTCCAGAATTTAGTTTTTCTTAAAAGGATGATTGTTTTGCTGTGCCCACACCACTAAGATGGAGCCGCGCCGATTAAATAGAGCCTTTGTGAGCAGTTCCTTGGACTACGTGAGGAGGATCCTTCTTTACAGCTATGTGAAAGCTTATACTTACTTGGATGGCAATCAACATGCCTTGGTAGATGAAGCATTGGCCGTCTGTGTATCATTAAGGAGCTCGAAGAGTCAATTCAGTCCAGACAGTAAACAATGAATTGCTGACACTTTCAGCTCTGCTGGGGCTCAAAAATACCAGTGCGCACATCTGAGCCATATCAGTGGAAACACACAAGGATTAGATTCTTTTGGTGACGGCTGCAGTTTTATTGTGAATAATCTGATGGGAGCCTGATGGTGTCCAACGCATCCATTCTTGCCTTGTGATTCTTTTGCCGTCTGAAATGTTGTTAGTTTTAATGACATAATTATCCTTTATATATTCAGTTAGACATGTGGGTTGGGGTTTTTTTCCTTTTTTTTTTTTTTTTTTGAGTTATAATTAGTTTCCCTGAGAGGCAGCAGCTTAAATGCTTGGGTAGTTTTCTGAGAAGCTGGGACTGAAAAGAGCTTTTGGGAAATGACAATTATATGTCCATGGTTTTTATTTGGTATGCTTTATTTTAGTCTTTGTCTAGGCTGAAAGCTCTTGTTGGCTGTCAGAAGATGGATTGAATCAGTGAAATCAGGAAGTTTCAGTCTCAGCCTCCCCGCCCCTCCCCCCACCCTTCCCCAACAGAAACATATGAAGAATTTGTATATGGACTGAACGTAAAGTGCGGTTGTTTTGCTGAATTTATACGAAATACTGGTATGAAAAAATGACTACCCCTTTCCTCCCTGTCCTCCAGGGCATTGATTGAATTCATATGAAATTTTTTGCTTAACTTTTCTAGAAGTTTATCTCGACAGAAAATTTTGTAATAGGTGTTTTTATCAAGATAATTCTAACAAGACGAGATCAGCGTTATCTTGGAAAACAGAAAGAAAAAAAGGCTATTGTCTTGTAAATGACCTTGTAACTTTCTGTATTACTCATTCTGTGGTCAGCCCAAGGTGGCCCATGTCTGTCTTGGGGACCTTGTGGTATCCCACGAAACCCCCCAGGGACTACTGAACCTACATGGATCCATAGGGACTGTGTGGTGGGTTTAAGCATTAGTAAAAGAAAACATTTATGGAAATTTGTCAGAAGTCATACAAGTTGTTATATTTTGAAGTTTCATACGTGTGGTTAGCTACTGATCGCGTTATGCCCAGGCTTCATGTCATCATTAGGAAAAAACAACAGAGAACAATTTTCATGGGGTTTGTAAAGTTTTGTTGGGGATGCACCGTGGTAAGAGCACCAACCGAAAAACCCTCTGGGTTTGCCTGTAGTTCATGGTGCCATTCTGCAGCAACAAATCTGAGGAAGATGCTTAGTTTTGCATCTGAAGTGTCTCGTATGTTTGGCCTGAGTGGGAAGTTTCATTGTTATACTGAAATGATTAAGAAAAGCATTTGCTTTCGGAGACAAGCTGGGGGCACAACTCCCCCGCCACATCCTCTCACAGTGCAGAGAGAAGCACAGGCTCCTGCAACGCTGGAGTAAGGGATCTTCCCTCCCTCCTGTGGGACAGGATGCTCGCCTGCCCGCTGTGCTCCAGCAAGAGAAACGAGAAGGATAATGTCCAGATTTGCTTCTCCCCAGCAGCTGGTGCAGCCACCCAGGACCCCTGGGAGGAGTGTAGCACTGCCCCCCAAATCTGTTCCCCTGGCTGCTGGGGAGCAGCGGAGGAGGAGCCCCGTGAGGCAGCTGTGGGAGCACCTTACTTGAAACAAGGGCGAGAGGAATCAGTACTTGCTCTAAGTTATTTCGCTCATCCAGTTTCTCCTGGCTTCAAGCGATGGCAGGGCAAAGCCAGGGTTTCCATCACTTCTGGGAGATGGCAACTGGTTTCTCTCCCAGAAAACTCATAGCAGCCAAAATTGGAAAAGCTCTACCAGTCCCTTAGTCTCTCTCTCTCTCTCTTTTTTCCTTTTTTAAAATAGTATATTTGAGAACGATGTGTCCATACTAGTTTTTTGCTTGTCTCTTGCAGAGGGTTTTCAGTCCCTTACTTTAAATGGAATATTATTCCCAGATGGAAAAGCTCATCTACTGGCAAAGTCAGTGATATAATTTGTTTATATAGATTCAGTGCAACTAAAAGGGGCGGGGGAGAAGGGAAAGGAGAGAGAAGAAAATTCCCTCACCATCTCGTACTTGTTACTTGTCAAGTTGTGTACACTGTGAGTAAAGCTGTGTTCTTGAATGGTCTGGGATGGTGTGGCCCCAAAAGGGAGAGAAGAGGAGGCAGGGTGCCTGTCACTCTGGCTTGGAGGGAGTGTGCTACATAGTTTTTCATTTTCTGCATGCATGATTAAAATTAAAGGAAAAAAGATAATCTTGGCTCTAGCAGTGGGAACCACACAGATGTGAACTGAATGGAAAGCTGATTTTTTTTTTGCTTGTATACCACCACTTCCTCTGACCTGAAGGACAGATTTGTCTCGAGAGTTTTCTGCAGCACAGGCAAAGGCATTAATTAAGCTTTTCAGAAATAAAGGAAGAAAAGTACTATGTTCAGTGTTTCACGGTGTGCTTTCTGTGCTCTAGTTTAGATGGGCCTCGCAGCTTTCCAGAATCTCAGATCTGTTGGAGTTTTTCTCCCTTCCTTCCTTTGAAGTTGAGGATCCCAAGCACCTTCCCAAACTGACCTATGCAGCCTCCCATAAGGCCAGGTAAAGCACACGCACCCCTTGAGCCCCAGGTATCGTATGGAGAAACACACAATATGAACCACGTGTGCATTTATATACCCCATTTCATTCACATACACCATCTTCTTCCCTGGCCAGGGGACTTGATACACATATGTGCACAGCAAGATATATATTTCTGTTGCGTGATCAGACACACATCAGCTATATGTTTCTGAAGAGGAACACAGGCAGGGATCCTTCGAGGGACCCAAAGGCCCTGCCAGCTGCCATGGTTGCTGCAGGGCAGGTATCCTTGCCACAGGGCAAGCAGGCAGCTACGCCTGCCAGAGAGTATTTCCATAGCTGTCCCTGCCCCATTAGCCCACAGCCCCTCCTAGGTGCGTGGGCTCCTATTCTGGTCACGTTACGCGTGTTTTCACCCTCACAGACCATGCAGGTATCAGAAGGCGTCAGCTTGCTGTTAATTGCCTCCTCCCAGCTCCGCCGCATGGGAGCCATCCGCGTTGCAGCTCTCCGTCGAGAGGCATGGAAAGTCCTAGCTTGAAAAGCCAGGCACTTCACCTGGTGCCTTGACATGAGGCTCCCGGGGTGCATAAACTCGACTTTCACTTCCAAAGAACTGAGTTCAAATTTTGGTTTCAGTCGCGGAGGGAATTATGTTTAAAGATCTTTTAATCCCTTGGGAAGATTTCCAGTCCTGGGGGATATCGCTGCTTGATCACGCCCTCAACCCAGTGCCAAGTCATTCTCCCTCAAGATAGGGCTTGTTCAGGGACTTTTATGGATTTTTGTTTGCTTGCTCACTTTTCAAGTGGGGTTGTTTTCCGATTTAATTTGGGGTTGTTTGTGAAAGGTGTCTGCTTTCAGAAGACTGTTGAGAGGTTTTTTGGTGTAGAAAAATTGAACATTCTTCCTTCTGGTTAAAAGGTACATGGCACAGGAAAATGTAACTGGGAGAGGGAGCAAGGTATGCAAAGGAGAATGGGGAGCATGAGGGGCCTGAGTCAAAGTTGTCATAAGATAGTCAGAGGAATTTCCAAACTGAAGTATTTTGGAGTTTGCTTTTTACATGAAGTATCATATTTTCCCTAGAGAAAAGAGGGAGGAAAGTATCTGGTGGTGCGGGACAAAGCCAATGTGGCTACCTCTTTGCTTGTTTTTGCACATCTGCCATGCTCAGAAGTATGATTATGCTTTGAAAGAGGAGTTCACTCACAAATGTAAGTGATGACAAATGTATCAGTCCCCGCCTGCACCTTTACATCGCAATTCCGGACTCAGCAGTCCCCCATTTATGATACAACAGGAACATATTTTGTTCAGCTCTGGTAGCAGCACTCAACTGAGTGTTACTGGCTCATTAGGAAATGAGATGATCTGTCTCAAGCTTTAGGCAAGGGACACATTTTTTAAACAAGTATGGGGTGTTCGAGTGATGCCAGCAATAACAATCTGTAAATTACAGATGAGGTGCACTGAGCAAGCAGTGTGTTATCTCTCTGAATGTTTAAATTTTTGCACATTTTGGCAACTTCTTTAAAGAAGGCAAGAGCTGGACTGTCAGCACTGATTTTAGTTTTGCAGTGCTATGGCTTTCTATTTATAATGGACATGAAAGACGTCCTGAAGGCAGCGCGTCTTGTCAGTGAATTAAAAATTCCCTCATATCTGCGCTGTTTGCTTTGATTTAAATATTTGTCATGGTCAATGAAAGATAGCCTGAGAAAGAGGGAGCAAAGCAAGTTTCCCAGGTCCCATCAGTTTACTTGTGTCTTCTTCCTATTTGTGGTCAAAAATAACAGCCCTCTATGAATGGCTGTGACGCCCTATGGATGGCAAAGTGGGTAGCAGTCCATCGCCAGGGGGATTTCACATCAGGCGGTTATCTAGCAGCCCTGGATGTTAATGTGGAGAGTCTGGCCTGTCTTGTTTAAAGCAACTGATAAAATGTAAAGTGCCTACCTCGAATGCTCTGATTCTGTGCTGAGGCAGTTTCCTGATGTCATCCTTAAGCGCAGCAGGAGATGTGCCCAGCGCGCAGAAAGATGCGGGGCAGAGCTCTGGCCGTGCTTCCAGCTGCAGAGCTGCCCACGGTTCACTGGTGCAGGAGCTGTGTTTTTGCAAATAAAAAACCAGGCAAGCTCAAATCACGTAATAAGCATGATAGGCTTCTCTTATTTAGTTCGCAATGTATACCTTTGGGCAACATTCAGACTCCCCAGTGCCTGCTAATTAATTTGTTTTCTTATACTTTCCTGAGATTTGGATTGGCACCAAAGCCCAAAAGGGAAGAATCTAGCTGTCAAAAAGTGGATGTCTATAATGAGCGTAAGGCGTGGATGGAAACCACACAGTTGTCACACAGCAGCTATGACATAAAAGATGCTATTGCTTCCATGCTGTTTCCCATAAGGGAGAGAGATATTTTGGGAGGGCAGAAGATGTGATTACAGGAGACAGCTACATGGAAACTGTCATTGAATGCTCCACGCACTGAAATGGAGTAGTGTGCAGAAACAAGGCTGTTAGAAATATTTTAATAAATATTAAGTTTATGGATGAATAACAAAAATATGCAAGCATTAATTAAACACGGCTGGCTAGCTTGTGCAGCATTGTCCGGTTGAGGAATACAAGATTCAGAGTGGGAAGCGGAGGTTTTCCTCCAGGCCCTGAAACTAGTTTTCTCTAAAATCACAGAAAGTCTTATTTTTCACTGATTTCATATGCTTTGGACCAGCAACATGTGCCTCAGTTTCCTCATCTCTAGGACACTGTTGCTTGCTAACGTAATGTCCAGACCACTGTTAGATATTGGTTATATTAGGACTGTGGAGTGAATAGCTATGGAAAGTCTGAGATACTAATTAATCATCGTTAGTTTTGGGCTCCTGGCCCTTTGCTGTATGATGGCAGAGGTTGCAGCCCTTTATGACCCCTGTATAGAGACTGGGCTTCCCTTTCTCTGCCACCTGCGGTGCTACCTTGGCTACTACCCACCACTCCCAGGCAAGCGCTCCTGCCGGCACACTCACTCCTGGTGCCAGGCTCCCGCAGGCAGTGTCAGCTGTTGAAATAGCTTGGTAATGAACTCTAGGGCAGGCACTCTGTAATAAATTAATCTTCGTGAAGTCTGACGACCACAAAGAGTAATCCTAACGTGTAGCATCTCTCTCCATAGCAGCACAGCACCACGGGAGTCTGTATCTCAGGAAGCCTTTGTGCTCCCTGTGGTCAGTACATATGG
Organism: Rhinoptilus africanus; assembly: GCA_013400135.1. NCBI lineage: Eukaryota > Metazoa > Chordata > Aves > Charadriiformes > Glareolidae > Rhinoptilus > Rhinoptilus africanus. The sequence goes on along the minus strand of VXBO01001262.1, from coordinate 656,919 downwards.
TGAGCTCTGCCTGGTTGCTCCTGCAGCATCCTGTTTTCCCCGTGACGCTTCAGGGATTCAGTGACATCTTCAGAAGTGCCCCTGAAGAGAAGTAAGTAAATCTGTGCTTCAAATAGGTTGCATTACTGAAAATGACTTGAATGATGAAACAAAAGAAGAGACTGTGCAGATGACTAGTAGATGGTGAAAGACACAAAATCAGATGCTGATGTACAGCTCATTCGGCGCCTGTGCGTCCTCTGGCTGTGTTGAGTGAAGGGCTGTACAGCTCATTAAGCCCTGCAAACCCATGCGAGGCAAGCACAGAAACCAGCACCTCAGACCTCCTAGCAGCCAGTAGAGTTGCAGGAAGGTGGTGACGGTCATGTGCGTGACTGTTTTTTCCAGTCCCCATTGTGTAACTGCAGAAACACCAAGCTGTAATCTCCAGGCCTGCACTGGAAACACAGAGACAGCCCTTCCCTGGGATGCAGTGGGAGGTGTGGGGGCTGCCTCCTGCTCCTTTTTAGCAAGAGAACATCTCTACAGCTCCCCATACCACCTTCTACAGAATGACAACCAACATATGACTTGGGTTTGAAATCCTTGCAGCTGATGGAAAAACAATTAAGATCTCATTAAAATTCTATGTAGAGAGCCAAGAAAAGGAAGATAATGTCAGAGGAAAGGTGATACGTAGGACAGTACGGAGAAATCTCTTAAGTTAAGCCTGTCATTAGGCGGGAGCACAGAAGGTGCTAATGGTACAGTGCATTTCATTCATCTCACAAAGAATAATTAACACTTTCCCTTCTGCCTTCCCCTTCGCTAGAATGAATGGATTCAATACATGTTAAGGCAGGAGTTGTTGTTTCCTGGGTCCGTATGTGCAGAAGAATTCTACTGATGAGTTTCTTCACCTGCTGACTGTTGAACAGGAATCATTATCAGTCATGTGAAGCGTTGCTGATTTTATCAATCTCTTTGTATGTCTTCCTCTGTTGCTGTTACAGAAATTATTGAGACAAGATGGGGGGGCATTGGAACAAGCATTGGAAATGGCTTTCAGGTAAGCACATGTTTAAATATTGCCCTAAATAGGTAAGGGCTGACCAGAGGTCGTTCTTACCCTGAGAGCGTGCACAGATGTGCTGGTGGGGAGGGAGCACAGTGCAAACAAGCGCTGCTTGGTCCCACATGGGCTGCAAGCAGCCTGTCAGAGTGCTGAGGATTTTTCCTCAAGATTTATTTCCAGGCTGATCCAGCCATTGACAGAGAAACCAAAGCTCTTGCAATTTGTGGACTTTGACCTGCCTTGCTGCCCTGATCACTATCCGTCCTGAGCAATATTATTGTGACAGAGTGACAGCTGCTTTTGCAAAGCAAATTTTAGCCTCACCAGGTCCGGTTTGAGTGTTTGCGTATGCTTCCTGGCCACCCACACTCCTCATGAAACTGAACTAGAGGTGATAGTCTTCACTTCCTTTTAAATTGGAGAAGATCTCATTGCATGTTACTACACAGCTGATGCTCTCTACTCCGGCAGTGACTACACTTCAAGGCTGGGGTGACCACATATCCTTTCTGTTTCTCAGAAATAATTCAGATTAATTAGTTAAAGATTACAAAGCACTCAGAGATAGCATTTTCAGCCAGGAATGTCAAAGTATAACAATAATGGTACTTTAAACCCTCTGATACTTTTGCAGGAGTCTCTGCGTATACAAGCTGGTGTGCTTGGTATTAACTGAAGTTCTTCATCCCAATTCATGCCAGAGACAGCCCAAAGAACACCTCTTCCCCTCTCCCTCAGTCTAGGCATCTTCAAAGTTTGGAGAGGTTTGCCTCAGAGACAGCTGTCTACTGATGCCATCGGTAGGCATCAAGAGCACAGTGTCCTAGGCAGATGAGGAGCAATTACCCATCTCAGTCTCTCCAGCTGGCTGAAGTGCCTGTCGTGGTTTCATTCCTTTGTAAATTGAAACAGCAGATAAAATCAATGAAACCAGAACCTGCAGGTTAATGATACCAAAAATAGCCATTACCCTCCTGCTGGAAAGGTAGCTCATAGCATTGCAAAAGGCTATTGTGATTTTTGACACAATTTCTACGTGGCAACCAAGAGGCATTTCTTAAGAGCTGTAAATGCAACTCAGTCACCAGCGTAGAGGAGGGAGCATCTCTGTTGTTTTAGGGACAGGAGACCACCAGCTTCCGAAGTTTTGGAAGTGTCAGTGACTTTTGCATACCTAACAGAAAAAAATTCTCATGCTGGGCACCCGAATGCTGAGGCCATTTTTAAACCTTGTTTTGTTTTTTTCTGGTTGAAGTGGAAGAAGCATTTCTAACATGCAGTCCATTCTTACAGGCACATTGACTTGAAAGTTAATCATAGTTCTGGCCCCAGATGGTTACAGTGCATCTGCTTCTCCATCTGTGGGAGTCTTAAAGGATACTTGATAGCTGTCCAAGTAAGCACTGAAAAATTGTATAATAAAAAAAGCAAAATAACAGGATAGCATAATCCAGAACAATCCCAAAGGAAGCAGAGGTAGAGTAAGTGTTTCAAGCCCTCAGCTGTGCCCTATAGATTTCACCTGAAATACAGATTATTGTATGGCATGCATGAGGTGTTACTCATAGTAGCTGTGCACTGAAGATGTACCTACCTATTTTCATCAGGAAAATGCTATAGAAGTATACTTCCTTCTTTGCCATGGACAGGAATCTTATAATTAGGTAATATGTAAACAAATCTAAGAAAGACATTTTTTCAGTCAAGTTATGTCATGTCATATCTTATACTGTATTGAAATTGGTGTGGCTGTCTGTAAGTAAGCTTGTTTTGCAAAGTGCTTTCAAAACAGCCAGCACTCTGTTCCATACCAGAAGCCCTTGATAAGTCTAGAAGAATGGTGCAAACTATTTATAGTCTCCTTCTGTCCTCCCTGTAATCCCAGGCAAGATCTATATCAAAATCTCTAGGGCTGAGGTGTGAGATGCAGTATTGATGAGCAAACGTGGAACAGGCCTCACTCAAAACATCATTAGATCAACTGGTGAATTAAGATGGAGCTAATTGAAATCATGTTCAGGGGGAAAGTGTGCTTGCAGGCTTGTAGAGAGGCCAATAACGATGAGGCCTGAGACTGTGGGAAGTTTCAAGTGATATGAAGCTTGATCCAAAGCTCGGTGAAGCCGAAGAAAATCACCCATGGTGCATGAATATTGCATGTGTTATGGGCCTTTCTTTTTCTGAAAAACACTTATCTCAAATGCAGATACACAAGAATTACACCAAACCTCACTTTTATTCTGCGTGAGGGTTACGACAGAGGAGAGGGAGGAAGGAGTTACTTTTCCTTTTGAGGTGAATAGGGTGATAAAGTTAATTTCTGGATTGCTCCCCAGAGTCATGTCCAAGGGGTCAGAGAAGTCAGTAAGGCTCTCTACGTTGAGTTGTGCGAGATGAAGAAGGTAGGGAAGCCAGTATGCCATACCTACCACGAGGAAGCAGAGAAAGAATAGGGGGAAATGGATGTGACCCTTTGCATCATCTTCACCACATCTGCTCAGGAGAAGCAAGGCATCACAGATGGTCAGCAAACTGCGTGTCTGTCATTCCCTCTCTTCCCGAACAAGCTGTGAGCACAAAGTATTGCAGTGTAAGTAAAAACGTTAATGACAGTTGAACCTTACAACTACACATAGTAAGGCCCTATAATAATAGTTTACAGACAGGAATCACATGTTTTGCTTTGTCTTAATAATAATCAGTGGTAGCTGGGAGCTGTTTCACTATCACACAAACTCAGTGTTGTAGCCCGGAAAACCCTCAGTTTCTGGTAAGACTCAAAGGAGCGCTGCTAACCACGTGTATGATCGCTGGGCAAATGGTACAGCAGAAGTCCATTGAGCAATAGGCCAAGTAGGTACATAGAAATCAGCAACTTGTAATACGCTACCAGGGGAATAAATACCACGGTATGTGACACCACTGGGGACACAGCGCTGGTGCAAAATGCGTACATAATACTGTGCGCCACCCTAAGGGATAAGTATGGGTATTTACAACCCTGCTTACAATTACTGATGCCACACTCAGCAATTCTGTATTAAAATTGGTATTTGTTGTTTAACACATAGCTGAGGACTGATTTATGACTTAATTCCAACTCCTAAATGAATTGCAATTATTCTGGCAGTTATTAATTGTGTGAATTGATGTGCAGGAGTTTATCTCACACTATGCAATCTGGGTTTTATGGCTGCTATTTTATTGCTCTGTGATTGCTCTAGGATTGGCTTTGCTTGCCAATACTTACAAGTTAAAAACAAGTTTTAATATATTTGTTGGCTTAAATGTAAGACTAGGGGCAGGGGTTGTTTCATTTGTGATTTGGGGATTTTCCCTCTTCATCATCCTGAGTTTTTTCTATTAATTTCTAATCCAGTTGCTCCAAGTCTGTGGTGTACTAATCTGTTTCATATAAAAGGAATAATAACAATTTTCCCTGAATAAGCAACAACACTTGGTGATGTGTCTTCTAATTAGGCAAGAGGGAAGACTCCAAGCAGGAACAGTGTTCCCCAGGGAGAACTGTCACCAGTGCAACTTCATAGCACCGCTATGAGTATCTCAGCCTTATGGGGTTGGGACACAGGAAGACCTTGGCCTTTGCTAACACTATGTGTCCTCCTCCCTCAAATCTCTTTTTTCTGGGAGGGATGTCTCTACTGGGGAGGGCAGCAGTCAAAGCCAGAGTCAATATCAGGGATCAAGGAAACCATGGGAAATGGGGTATTTCTAGTCCGCCTCCAGCAGAATGAGAAGATTGGGATTAGCTGCCCAAATCAAGGTCAGACGCTCTCTGAGAGAAAGTTAGAGGCATAATCTGTGGGGAGGAAAAAAACTATTTAAGCAAAGGGCATACAAAGAAATAGAATACATTCACATTGGCAATCAGAAAGTTTCTAATTGTCAAAGCAATGACAATCTAGAGCCAGTAAGAGAAACGGAAGGAAGAAAGCTGCCTGGTTTTAAAGAGGAGCTGGAGCAGATAATCTCAAATCTTTCTATGCTTTGTGCCTCTGATAGAGCCCGGACTCCACAGCTTGCTCACACTGCTACTGCCCTGTGACATGATGAGGTCCTGGCACTTTGTGCAGTTTTCCATCATCTTGCTTGGTCTTGTGGTGACAATGTCTGGCAGAAAGGATTACCCAGATCCTACATTGCAAAGATCTTGAGCCTTTCCAAAGGACTCTGACATGTCCTGGTCAAGAGCAGACTGAATTTATAGTCAGCCCAAGTTGAGTCTGAGAAAATCTGGCTGTCAGATGATGGAGATCTTCAACTTCAAAGTACCAGTGGGAGCACTCTAACAGGTAGAGCACAGACAAAGCCCATGACTCTCAATCCTTTGTGAGTTTTGCAGTGGTTAGTTATAGTAAGCTGATGTTTTGGGTCCTGCTGGTTTCCATGTACTTTCCAGTCTGAAAAGATTCTGAACTCAGAGTGTTCAGCAAAGCACGTAAATGGCCTTGGGCTTTGCTGAAGTGTGAAAAACTTCAGACTAGATTTCTGCAATGCTTTATGAGTGTTGCTTTACCCCTGTGCCTCCATCCTGCCACCAGCCAAAAATTCTGTGGGAAATGGGATCTTGATGTTAGTGTAGAGTGGCGGGTGATTCCCTTATGATTTGGGGTGAGCTGAGGCTTTGATCAGGAAACCTCACAGACTGGAACTGCAAGGAGAAAGGAGAACGTGCAATGTTCTTTCAAAGGGTTGCAAAGTTTCCTTACTCCCTGAAGCCATGTGGCAATCTCGCTAAGCCACCCAAATGCTTTCCAGAGCTTTTGCTGCACGGAAGCATCCTCAGGGCTGTAATGCAGACTTTGGCTTATAGCCAAAATTGTTATTTCCAATAATAATGAGCTGATTGATTACTGCCATCAACTCCTGGCTGCTAGAAATGACAAAGAAAAATATTTCAATTATTCTTCTAATGACAGGATAGAAAATAAATAAGCCTTGCCATTCTGGGACCAAAATATGGGTTAGGCTAGTCCCGAAAACTAGATAGTGGAAAATTCTACTTTCAGATACAGCAAAATTATTTTAAAAAATATGAAGTCACTGTGTAAGATTTCATAGAGCAAGTGAACATAATCTTAGTGGCTCAGAGATAGAGAACAAGCCTGTGATATAGTGACTAGCAGCAGCTCTTTGGGTAGATATTACTTGTCTCACAGTATATTGATTTCTCCACCAGGCCTGAACGTGTTAGACATGACACTTCAATCTCAGGGTAGATTACTGCACTAGCTTTTTACCTCAGGACATACAAACTCTGTCCTACTAACTTCACCCCAGAATAAATTTTCATGATACATATGGATTCCCTGCTGTGTACATCAAAACCTGATCATGACCGGAGTGTCAACAAGCAGAGTGAGAAAATGTTTTGTAATTCTTTCATTTGCTGGGCATGCTTTTCTTTCCCCACATTTGTATACACTTCTTATAAGGGGAGGAAATAGGTAAGACTTTCATTACACTGGAAAACAAGAAGACATGAGATTATTTATACTTTTTGGTCTAACGTGGTTCAGAATAGCCTTTTGGTCTTGAATAGGGCCATACTCTTTTGCCTTGAGCCGAGGCAGACTCAACAAAGGAAAACTGGCATTGCAGAAATTATTCCCACTGGCATGAACTGCCTAGGAAACAGGCTGGAGACATGTTTACAGAGAAAGCAAGAGAGAAAAGAGTGAATTTTAAGTGCCTGGAGGAAAAAAATATCAAGAAAATGATATGCCCTCTTCTGATGAAGGCTTAATCAAGTTTGGCCTGAGCCTCCTGGCTTGAGGAACTTTGGATCCTGCTACACAAAAGACCAGTCATGCATTTGTTTCAGAAAAGCTTGCCTGGTTGTAGAGCACTGCTGATTGCCTGGTTTCTTTAAAAAAAGACAAAGGCTCTGTTTCAGCATTGAACTCATTTTCTGGTCAAGGTTGTGAAGTGAGTTCGGCTGCAATGAAGGGAGAAGAAAGACTGGAAATCATGAATGAGGATAGGATCAAGGAGAAACCTGGTCATCCTCACTAAGTGTTTTAGCGAGACAGTAGTTTGTCTGAGGGTGGAGAACAAGAGAAGACTTTGAGGCAGTAAGAGAAACTAGCCTTTGTACAAAATTGAATCCGGATTCTTCTGAGGCTTGACAGGAGACAGGACAGTGACAGGACAAGCGGCACCATGCACAGTTTGCAATGTAGGAAATTCTCATTCATTATTAGGATTTTTTTTCTCACCAGGAGGGTGGTGCAGCACTGGAATTGATGCCCAGAAATTCTGTGGGATCTCCAACCTTGGAGATACCCAAATCTTGACTGCATGAGGCCCTGAACAAACATGACCTCAGCAGGCCCTACACTGGGCAAGTGGTTGTCCCAAATAACCTACAAAGGTCCCTTCCAGCCTAAATTATTATGTGAGTCTTAATCAGATCCTACATCTGGCAACGGAAGGACCTTGGCTATCGTGCTTGAAGATGGGGCAGTGTGGGGCTCTGATTCATGACTAAGCTGGAGTCACTGATTAATTCAGTGTATTTCATGACTACAAATCAAATTTTACGGGGATCCTGACAGCTACAAACTTTTTGACTGCAAGGCAAGAAATTATTTGCTGACTCATATCACTGATAAATGCTGGTATTTATCCTGTCCAGCTCTGGCAGATGATCCCTTTGAACTCTTCATGATGTTTTGGACCAGAGCAGGAAATGAGGTCCCTTGAAAATGCCTTTTCCATGCATGTTCTGACCCAGACTTTCAAAGCCTCCAGCTCCCCAGCTGAAATTTGGTCTTCATGAAAAAAAGCTCCAAGCAAATGGCAGCTGGATGGATCAAAGTGAATGCTCTGGGCTACACCCCGATCTGGAGGGATGCGCTGAGGACAAAGCTCTCTGTTGGTTCTTTATTGCAATAGTAATGCTCTAGGTTGCAGTGGATGAGTTGACGGATTGCTGCTTAAGTCAATATTCTCTGCTGGAAACCAAAACTCAAGGAACAGCTCTGGTATTTTATCTGCTTTATGTGGGAACATGGTCACTGGTGCTCATAATTTATACTATGGTATGACTGGGATTCTGGTATGTCACACAGCATTTCAAAATTGAGAGCGACAACTTTAAGTATAAAGCTTAGCTGTAGATGGGCTCTGTTACGGTTTTGTAATTGAAGAATAAGAAGAGGACATCTCATTATCTAGCTGGACAAGTGCTACGAACAAAGGCACCTTATTCAAGTTATATTCAAAACACAGAAATTCATGGAGGTGTGTTTTCCTTTGCATTTCCACAGCATAGAAAGGAGGTTGGAGGCAATAAGAGCAGTACTTCAGATTGCTGCAGCAGCTGCTTGTATGTTTGTGCCCCAAAAACATTTTCTTGTCTTGGCATGAAGGAGTGCATGTGTGTGCACTGCCTGCAGAGTGTTGGATCGCTCCTGTCATGCATAGCCTGGCAGAGACGTGGTGTTTCCTACACGAACTGCCATCTCTTCCCAGCTCGCGAGTGGAAGGCTAAACATTAAGCAGAGACTAACGAGATTCCACTTCTGCAGCACATTATAATTTTCAGCAGTTTATATTCTGCCATGTACCAAACACTCCTTCCTAAGCGAAAAAAGCAACATAATTAACATGGGATAGATTTCGTTCAATGTACCCTGTTTCCTTCCATTATTGTATTCATCAGAGGAACTATTTAGGGAGAAAGCTTTTCACAGTATTGTGTATAGTCCAAGGTTTTTGGTTGGTCAGGGGATTTTTTTGTTTGATTTGTTTTGTTTTTCTTTTTTAAGAAAGTGTTATTTTAGAGGTTACATTTTCAGAATCCGTTGAATTTCAGCCATTTCAGATACATAGTGAGAAGGGGGAGGAGACAATAAGCACTAAGATAGATGATTATTTTTCCCATTACCAGCAGGAACATCCTCATCTGAGTCCCATTAAAGAGATAACTGCCTACATTAATAAAATAAACCAATATATAGTCACTACCAGTCTTAATGCTGGGGCTGAATGACCTTATTTAGTAACTCATTTATGCTGTGTTTTAATTGTGTGGCCTCTATTCTGTTACCTGAGTAAATAGAACAGAGGCAGATGCTTGCCAGAGGTTCAGAGTCCCATAAAACTCTCTACAGACTAGCTAGAATATGCCTTATAAATTCACTCATCTTCCCTTACTAGACTCAAGCTTCAAAGCAAACATAAAAGCTAGAAATGCAATGTTTATACTTATAGATCCAGTTGCTGTAACTCAGATTAGTCAAACAGCAAGAATGAGCTAGAGAGAGAAACGAGAGTATCGCCTCTTTATTAATAATTTTCCGCTGGCTTTACTGAACCTGTCTTCCTTCAGTGTCTGAGACATGGTGCAGAGTTATCTCTCTACCTTTGTAGAGGCATTTTCAGTTTCTTACAGATCTAATTACCTAATTGAGGGACAGCTAGTTTGGAGATGAACAGGACTTTTGCTCTGTGGTTTGTCTTTCTGTGGTTCCCTCTCAGATTTCAGTATTTTTCCTGTATGGGGAAATCCACCTCCAGTGAAAGGCGCCTGTGTGCTTTGGAGTGCATTTGCTAAGGCTGATGAGCAATAGCTGCTGTGTGTCAATACTTGTAAATAAAAGCAAATCCATGAGAAAATCCAGTAGCTAATCCAGTTCTCCAAAAACACATGTTGGAAGTAAATAAGGCAATGCATGTTGCTCTTCAGCCCCTGCACCAAGAGTGTTCTCAGGCGAAGGTAGGTAACATATGTGCCTTGACCAGATCCCTGAGCATGCCCATGGCTGGTACCATGAAAGGTAGCCAGGATGCTGGGGGAGGCAGAGACACCGCAGCATCCTTCTGTGTCTGACAGCAATCACAGCTCTTGCCAGGGGAGTGAGACCCACCAAGGGTGACTGCTCTCATCGCTGCGCAGCACCAGTGGAAGAAATGATGACATCTCTCTCAAGATTTGTCTTTTTAAAACTGGCGATATGATTTCTTCCTCTTCCAAAATGGGGTGATCTGAAGCCCTAACTTTCAGCTGCTTTTCCATGAACAAATTAATTTTTTGAGAATGACCTTGCTTTTTCCAGTTGCCTTCTTGATTAGTCTAATGAATTTTCCTCCTTCTCTTCCCATCATCTAGTACACTTTCCCAGATCATGGGGAGGTTCTTCTCTAGAGGAAAAAGATTCTTTGACACAGAAAAGGTTTTAAATTAAGATTTAAGAAGTGTCTGGTGATTTAGGTGTTCTCAACGTTTTGAGTACTACATTTGAAACATTGTAAAGCGACAGCAAATGCTGGATACCTGCCCTCTGATCCCTGATGCTGTTTATTTGAGTTATGCTAAGTAGCCATACAAGATCACCACTCATTTTTGTCCCAAAGCATATCTCAGACATTCAAAAATCTCATTCCCACACTTCTACTTCTGCCCCAGATCAGAAGGTCGGCTGAAAGTTGCCAAGTATGAAGTTTAAAACTAATAGTTAAATAAATACTCGGATCTTTTTAATTGCTTCCTGTTTTCTGAACCTTCATGGGTTTTCAATTTAATTCTTTCTGGCTTTTGGAGAGAGCAGATTTCCTTCCTGCCTTGGTTTCTAACTAACTAACTAGCTATACTAAGGAGTTAAAAATAATTGTACAGATGAAAGAACTTTCCTAAATAGGATATGTCTGCCTACAGCCCAGGCCTGAGCACTGAGCCTAGATCCTATACACACCTTGACTCTCTGCCATCTAAGCTACCACCATGAATTCACTGTACAGGCACGTTGGCACACCTTCTTCTGTACTTACCTAACGCAAATCTTCTCCTCCCTGTCTTTCTGCACAGCATCTCCTGTGATAACACGTTGTGCCCAAGTGCTGCTTTTTGCCCAGCTGTTCTGCAGGGAGCCATCATCTGCCTCGGCATCCCACGGTAAAAGGCCTGGGGGAGGTAACTCCCATGCTTCATATATGAGATACGAATCATGTTACTTTTTACCTGTCCTGCTTAGTATAATTCACACATTTCCATTTTTTAGATTCATTATTTACTCACGCTAGAACCTGAGGACGTTAATGCAGACTTCCTCGCTCCCTGGCCCTGAACACCCGAAGGCAGAGTGAGTTTTTACCAAGTGTTCCTTGAAGAACAACTCAATACGAGAAATCCTCCTACAAATCCCACATGAATCCATGTAATCAGCCCTGTCAATCCACTGCAGGCTGCACACAGCCATAGATAGGATTCCAAACAGTTAATTTCAAATAGCTCATTTTCTCTCATGGCCACACAAATTCCTGTCATACTGCATTACACGTAAACAACTCAGGAACTTAATGACATGCCTTTCAGTCAAAAACTAGTATGGCTTTTCAGTCTGAGCAGATTAATTGCAGTTTGTTACAATATAAATTGATGCAGTGTGATTATAGTTTCTATTGTTCTTTGGGATAAAATATTTTATGTGAATGTAAAGCCAAGTTTTCTGCTGGCACAACTTTATCAAAAAATAAAATACTCGTGTAAAATCCATAGTACATCATTGTTTGCGTGCTGTTATAGTAAACAAATTTTATAAGCTTCTGTAAAATAGGTGTGCCAGATCAGATTCCAAACCCTATGGAAACGGCATTGTCAATGAAGTGAGGCAATAGGAATATTTTGCTTTGGAGAAGACACTTATGAATGAATCTTTTAGCACTACCCGTGTTGTCTTCCTGATATATTGCTTTTAAAACCTGCTTGTCATTCTCTTTAGTTCCATTCGTATGTACTCTAGAGTTGTTTCTCTACTCTTGCTGCAGGCATTGCTCTGGTGTTTTGTGGCAATCCTGTAGAACCAAGCCCAGAAGCCCTGCAACAGGTGAGGAATTTCCATGAAACCTCTCTGAATACAGCAATATGTCCCTCAACTGTTTAGGATGGGATTTTCCTCTTCCTTTTTTGTTGTTTTTTTTTTTTAATCTCTGACTCCTCTCTGATTTTTTTAAAGCAAAACATTTTCAGAAAAGACATTCAAGTGGATAATTATTGCATGGTTTGCTTGGGCTTTTTTTGAGGGTTGTGGAAAATCTCTCTGAGGCAGATATACTAATGCACAGCTGCCTGGCTCAATGTTTTCCATTGAAACATTTTTGCTTTGTTTGTCTGTTGTTTTGTAAAAAAAAAAAAAAAAATAATTTTCTTTATTTTAGGTTTCTTTGTTTATTTTTCCAGTTTGCAGAATGCCATGATTGAGGGTGATCACTGCTCACAGAGGTCAGAAGCTGTTTTTGGTNGGGGGGTGTGGGTCTGAAATATTTTTGAGAAATGCGTGGGCTTGCCAATGCAATTCCACCCTGTCCATGCTGCTGGGCTAAAAATGAAGGTCACAGATATTCCACAGAAACTGCCAATGTCTGGTTGTTTTGCCTCCTGTTGAGTTATCAGGATTCCAACAGGGTTTCACTTTTACAGGGCTAGCAAGTTTCATAGAACAGGAGACATTTTAATGTAGTATTTGCAATATTACCTTTCACTATTACAATACTGCCTGACACTGGGGACCAAAGCAAAAGTACTAGATGGAAAAGTACAAGCTGCAGCACTTTCAACCAAAGCTGCCTGTATTGGCACGGGGGAGCCTGTAGTTCATATCACCGGTGGGACCTGTTACATATAGATCACATTAAACTAGGCTGCAGCACTGGAGATGTTTATATCAGCATTGTAAAATCCTGAAAAATTGTAAAACTGAGGAAAAAAATTACACTATCAAAATATATCGAGTCGTTACTTTGATATGTGTTGAAATCCTTTCTACAGAAATAGATTCTTTATCCCTGTCCATTTCTGTAAGGCATCCTCTTTATTTTATATATCCATTCTGAGTGGGTAGAGGCTTTTAGGTTTTGGTGGGAGGGGTTTTGAAAGAAACTGTTTTCACACTGCACGTAATAGCATGGTTGGAAGAACAATTACTGCAAATTCTTCCATTTCTGGATGTGAAGATCCCCAAAGGCAGCAGGAACCTCTATTGCTACCCATGTGGTTTGTCACTTGAGGGTTGGGGTTTTTATATTTTATTTATCCAGCCTATCTGCTGTAAGCCATCACTCCTTAGGCAAGGACATGGAATTTCAATCTCAGATTGCATGTTTGCATGCAGATTTTCTTTACTACGAATAAATTCAGCTGAAATATTACTTAATAGTTCAATAATTGTATGCAATTTTAGGACCAATTAATTGCTCTTTGGGTGACTTTAGTTACTTTGATGAATATTAAGGCATAGTACACTATGTTCCTCCCATGAGAATGTTTAGCTATTGGGAATAAAACAATGCATTTAACAGAATCAGGTTTTCATAATTAAAATAAAAAGGCACCCCTCCTAAAGACTTTTTAAAGGGCAACTTCAATGTCAGTTGAACATTACTGATCATTTGTGCAGCTGGATAAACACCGTTCTTTTACAACTGTTGTAAGGCAGAGCATGAGGGTACTGGAAAAAAATGTGCCTTTATATTGAATTTTCCTTAACTGAGCTTTCTCAAAGCGATGTGGGTTAACAGGTCAGGAGGTGACTGCATGGGCAAAAAATTTATATAGCAGAGAATGTCAGAAATCAAAACTAAGAAGGAAGGGGGTTTGTAGAGACACTGTGGTCGTCTCCAAACCTTGCCAGTCAAGAACTCTTTGCTGTAGTATAGGCTTACCTGTGGCCTCCACCAGTGGTGACCAAAAGCTGTGGTCACCTAACCACCCTCTGAAGTCCCCCATGAGGTACCCATGACTGCATGTCTGCGATGTGAAAACCCTGATGGCGGGCAGCGCTCAGAGCTGTCATCAGCAATTGGTCCTCTGGGCAGGCACAGTGAGGACAGGCACCCTTTCCCTGCCAACGCTGTAAAAAAACAAGACGCCTATGTATCTGCCTATGCAGACACATGGGTGAGCTCAGTTACCCCACATTTCAGGCCAGCACCTTTCACAAGCCATTCAGGATCAGTTTCAAAGGCATGCAACCCACATTAATGTGAAGATGGGTACAGGAGGTCAGACTTCCTGTCTAGTCTTGGAAAAATCAGAACGTCATTTTTTTGTTTTTTTTGTTTTCATCAGGCTTTTTTATTTTAAAATAAATGAGATACTTCTCTAGTGAGAATCCTGGGATTTATTGCTTAAAACCAGGCAATAATATTTAATATTTGTAAGTCTCAGTAGAAGGTGTGTGTTGGCCATATCAATATATTTGTCACATTCTAGCACAGTAAAACATGGAGTTGCAATTCCAGTGAGTATTCTAATGAGATGGGCCTATCTGGAGCAGTTGGGTTTATACCCTCAAGAGAGAAATTGAAGAAAAGAAAGGGAAAAAACAGGAGTGCATGATTGTTTCTGTACTGATTCACAGATCTGTTTGCCCTCAAATCTGGCATTGTGGTGGTGGCATGGACTTGTTACAGCTAAAAGCAAAGAATGCAGAAAGTAAGGGGGTTTGACCCTAAAGCTTGAAGTACTCAAAGGTTCAGTGTTTTGAGTAAGGCAATGATCCAAAGCCTAAAAAGGCAGAAGAAAAACAGCCTTGGGCTTCAGTGGGTATTGCATCAGGCCTTCAGATGACTAGCAATCAGCAGACTTCATTCTGTGTACTTCTGTATGAAAGAAGTGTTAGTTCTCCAATGTACAGTCAGCTGAGGAGGAATAAGATGCTCTGTGTCTTTGCAACTTACCCTTCTGGTCAGCAGATATCCTCATCACTGAAGGCAACAGAGGTGTTCTTGCACAACTGGTGAAAAGGCATCTAGCCGTGCTTTGCAATCACTGCTTCCCACTAAGCCATCGCCAGAGGGAAAATGAGCAGAGACTCCATTGTCACATACTCCAGATCTGAACCCTGGGTTATATTTAAACGCTGCAAATTGGGGGATCAGTTTTTCTGACCTGGAAGGTGAATGTTGGAAGATCAGATTACAAGTGTCTACCCGTGTGTTTTCACTGGGTGGTGGGTCAGCTGGAGTTTAGGCTCTGCAAATACCAAGGGAAGTGGTTCCAGAGCAGTAAGCACTTCAGCAGTTCCTAGCACCGGTGGTCTGAATGTGGGAAGTATTTCCTAACATGTCTGAAAGCCAAAAGCTCCTTTGACTGCTAATTTCATAAAGAAGAGCGAACTACTGGGTAAGTCCCTGTAAGATAGACTAAATCCGGATAATTTGTTATATAATCCCTTTTTAATGTGGAGAATTAAGGTGACGGCAAGATGACTACGTATTTAATTGTCCAAATAATTACTGGCGGGTATTGACATTAAAGATAGAAGAGAGCAAGTTAAATTCTGATTGTTGTTTTCAACACGTGCCAAAATCTTACTTCACACCAGTGAGGAAGGGCTGGAAATTGTGTGTTTCATATGCATGAAGTAACAGTTGGCACAAATCACCGAGGGGAGAAAAATAAAACCCACTAAAGCCCAGCAACCCAAACTGTCACTTGCTGACAGTTTTTGACTCTCTCTGCTGAAAAAAAAAAAGTAGTAGTAAGTGAAGGCCTCATGCAGAGTATTCCACCTGAGTAAATGCAGGTGTCTGGTCCTCCTCAAGGCAAATAATGTGCCGAGAAGGCAGGGATAGCCTCAGTTTTTCCAGCATCCTCCTCTCTCCATCTTGGGAAGTGCTGTCATGGGCAGTCCCAGAGTGGGATGACAGCGGAGCAGGGCAGGATGACAGTGCTTGACTCAAATCAGTCCTTTCTTGGCCATGAAAAATTTGTTCTCACCCATTGGTAGGAATGGCAGTGCTGGGGCTCTTCATGGCTAACGATGTCTGCCCTGCTTGGTTCAATTCCACCATATGGACCAGGATATTGGAGTTTACATCTTGCCTTTACCAGCACTGCTGAATTTGCCTCAAAACAGCTAGACATAGCTATATCTGCAAACCTTGTCTCTAACTTGTGTGTCTTCACATCGGTATGGAATATCTTCGGCATTTGAGCCATGGCTGCCAGGGTCATGGGGGCACTAAGGAGCACTAATCAGAGAATGTGTTGGGTTGGAAGGGACATTTAAAGGTCATCGAGTCCAAACCCTCTGCTGTAAGCAGGGATATCTTCAACTAGATCAGGTTGCTCGGAGCCTCATCAAGCCTGGCCTTGAATGTCTCCAGGGATGGGGCTTCCACTTCTCTGGGCAGCCTGTGCCAATGCCTCACCACCCTCATTGTAAAGAACTTCTTCCTAGTGTCTAATCTAAACCTACCCTGCTCTAGTTTAAAACCACTGCCCTCGTCCTATCGCTACATGCCCTTGCCAACAGTCCCTCCCCAGCTTTCTTGTGGGCCCCCTTCAGGTACTGGAAGGGCACTATAAGGTCTCCCTGGAGCCTTCTCCTCTCCAGGCTGAACCACCCCAGCTCTCTCAGCCTGTGCCCATAGGAGAGGTGCTCCAGCCCTTTGATCATCTTTGTGGCCCTCCTCTGGACCCTCATGTCCCTGTCCAACCCACGTCAGCCCCCCAGGCCCATCAGCCCCTGCCCCAGCGATGCTGCAGCAAGGCTGGGCTCCGGCTCCCACAGCCCTGCCCAGCCATGGGCCCCACTGAGCCCAGTGTACCCACATGCCCACATCCCACCCTGTCCCCATGGCCCATGTGGTGCCCTGGCCATGGCCATAGGTCACGTGAGTTTTCTCACGTGTCTCCTGTTTGAGGAGATGGCCTGTCATCACAGGACTAGATGACCACTGAAGTCTTCCTTGTCACTTATAAGTAAATATGTAAGTAAGCGTATTTATTGAGAGTCAAAACATTCTATGTATACATTCTATGTAACATTCTATGTATATGATATATGGGATATAACATGCAGAAGTATTATGCACTGTTCCTCTATATTTTCCTCCCACCTCACTGTCCTGACATCTCCCCTTCTCCTCCTTGTTCTCTCTAACCTGATGTCTACAGGGAAGGAGAGGAGCTGAGGATGAAGTCATGCAGCCTGGAAAGCAAGGGATGACACTGGAAAAATTCATACCAAGAGTTAATTTCAGCATGTTTCCTATCTAATCACTCTGGAACCTCACAAATAGATACTTTCCTTCTATTTTGTTGATAACTAGAATATTACTTGTAAGTCAAAGCTTCCCTTATTCTATTTTTAAAGAAAGAAAATGTTTCCGCAGTTTGACGTGTTTCTTGTTTTCAGACCATGTTGATTTTCTGTGTGGTTCACTCCAGGCTTCCTACGACTGACAACTTATTATCTTGCCTTATGAAAATCATGCATGACTTCTGGGAGCTGTCTATCAAAAGGAGAGAACACACTGAGAAGCTGGTACCTTCTCTCTAATTACCTGGCTTGATGGTTGTTCAATTAACCTATTAGCCGCACGAAGTGACTTGCGTCTTTACAGGTACCCTTCTGCATGATCTTTCTCTACAATGTTTTAATAGCAAGTGCTACGTCTGTGTAGTGTCCCAGTCTAACTTCACTTCTGGTTTGATGTCTCCCAAATACTTCACACACATAGTAGACCCCTTCTTGTGCTGTAGGTGAAGGTAATGAAGCAATGGCTGTAGGTGAATATTCCCTCCTCCCCTTATCTCCTGTCCTCTGACAAGTGCCTCTCAAGGTTTATGCCTTTCAGTGAAGCACTCAAGCACGTACTTAGCTTTAAGCACATCATTCCTGTCATTTCGTTGAATAGGGACGAATTTAAGTGCCTCCTCATAGTTCATGGCTTTCCAGCACTTCCCGAGTTTCTTTTGCAGTGGCCAGATAAGATAAAAGTTAGGAGCCAGCTCTGACAGTCCTGTGCCTGGGGGGATGGTTTGCTTTCTAGTAGTGATGGGCAACACTGTCCAAACCTTTCATGATATTCCAAAGTAGGGGACCCTGGGTCCAGTGCTCACTGAGGATGGAGGAAAGGTGATCTCCAGAAACCCAGGTCTGACCTGCAGGAAAATGGGAAAGGGAAAGTTTCCCCGACTTTCTCTGGTTGTTGCCTACTGGTAGCACCGAGCTCTGCTGGAGCAGGACAATCCAGCAGCACAGCAGGGAGTCAAGCCTTTGTGCTGTGGCCGTATCATCTCACTTCCTCAGCACAGATCTGGTGGAGGCAACTGTGCCCTATCCCTTCCAAATCCTCTACCGTCACCCCTAATCACCCACACAGATCTCTTCTCTGCTATGGCTCTTCCCAGGATCAGCTCACCCTTAAAAGTCGAGAGTATTTATGTTTAAGGCAGCTCAGGAAGTGAAAAGAGAGAGGAGTTGATTTGGGTCTGACTGAGCTAAGGAAGTCTGAGCACTTTGTCCACACTGGGATTAAATGCTAAGAAATAACTGATCACAAGAATAAGAGAAAAATAAATAGGCCATATTCTTCTGAACAGTAGCAATCATCTTTGGGGGCGGTGCCAGAATTAAATGGGATGTGTTGGAGGGTGACCAGTGATAGACTCCCATTTTTACAACCAGTTACCAGATGAGTTCAGAAGCTGTACCTGTCCTGGGAGGAGGGGTTGTAGGGTAGCATGTAGTAATCTATCTCAAACTGAGATTTTTCAGAGAGTTTTTTGTCTGGCATTTGGAAATATCCTTGGAAGCTTTGCAATCATCTAATTTGTATCTATGGCAATGAAGGAGTTTGGCCTAGGACTAGTTGCCACTGGTTTCCCAAGGATTAGAAAAGCCAAGCTAATAAAAGACCTTGTCGAGATGGTAAACCTTACTCCTGTCCCCGTGTGGTTCTATTCCACATTCTATTCTGTATTCCAGCCCAGGTAGCTGCCAGGGAAGAGTGGACCACTATGTCCACCAGAGCTTGGCAAAGCTGCAACCAGCTTTATTTAAAGGCTTTTTTTTTTCTTTTGTAACATATGATAGAGCATACTCTGCTCTCAGTTATACCAGGTGAAAACATGAAGTGAGTTGCTGGCCCCGTTCCAGTCCTGTTGTGCCGCTGCAGCAACAAAAAGAGTCAGAAAACTGTGCTCATCGATAAAGCGTGGAGAAGTCATTCTGCAAAGGAGTCACTTGGCTTGGCCGGCCCTGTGCCGCTGCTGTGCTTCCCATGCTGCCAGCACAGCCAAGCACCTCTAGGAGTGCGGTCACCCAAAAGCTCTGGGCTGCTAGCATGGTCCTGGCAGGTCTAAGTTGCATGACTCTGTGGAGGAACCCTGTGGCTGTGCTACCTTGTGCTGGCAGCCATGGACAAGCTGCATTTGTGCCCCTGTGCCACTCTGATTATAAGTGTGGCCAGCAGGGTTGGCTAAAACTGAGGGAAAAACTGGGCAGCTTTGTTGACATGGGGCTTTTAAGTTGCATAGATAACAATGGACCAGTTAAGTTGGGGAGGAAGGACACTAGTCAGCCACCTTGGGAATTATTCTTTTTGAACGTGGATGGTATCTTTTGTGGCACTGCTTTGGATAGCCATGTTGTGCAAACTCCTGCCTCTTTAGAGATCCAGTGGACTATTAGACAAAAATACCCCCACGTCGTATGTCATTCTGGGTACATACTTGCTGTGAATGAATACAAGGACCTATTCATCGCTCCTAGTGTTCACATAACTGACAGATTAAATCACTCTCTGGCTGTGACGATGACAGTGCCCCAACAGCTAACGCCGTCTAACAGTTTCCATTAGAAAGCCTTGTTTCTGATTGCCAGGTTTCAGCTGCTTGAGCTGAAATTTCCCATGCCATATGGCACCACAAACTGAAGTTTTGTGTGTGGAAGGGCCTGGATGAATAGTCATGGCAATTCCAAGCTCATGTGTCACTGAAAAGTCACTTGAACACAAATTTTCAGAGAGTAACTGTATATTTCTCCTTTCTTGAGGGAGCAGGGAAAACATCTGGAGTTAGATGCTCCCCAGTGGTCGATGCTCAAGCTGAAGCTGGAGTCACAGCTAAACAGCCTGACTGCAAGAGGTTCCCTGTCCAAGGCTCTCGACTCGGTAGGCATTCTTGACAGTTTTAACCTATTCCAAAACGACCAATTTCTTTTGAGGCTGGACTTCAGTTCACTGACGTACTTAGTTCCATATTGTAGCCCATGTTCTTGAAAGAAGTTGTTTTAAACAGACTGAGATTATGGTACCGGGGAGCACAATTTGGGAAGATGGCATCTGATGGCATAAGTTTGAGCACATCTCAGGTTTTGGTTATATATGGTGGCTTTTATAGCTCTCCTCTGCTCACACTTTACCTTCTCCACTGCCATCCACCTGTCATATTTCTGACCGGAATTGCCTGTCATATAGGATCAGGGCCAGTTTTTCAGATCTCCGTGCTGGTCTGAGTACCAGGCTGAAGCTGCTAGTTCCTGGAGATGAGTTAGTTTGGCAGCTTTTAGAATTACTTTAATTTGGTCCACTGAAGCAATTTTTTTTCTCTGCATTTTCCAAACATTTCCAGAGGTCAAGAGGAAGAGATTGCAGGCTGAACTGAGCTGTCACCAGGCGAGGTGGTTTTGTTGGGAAGCCATTTGGTGACCAGAAATAAGTGGCATGGGTGCGGGCTATGAGTGGGATGGGGATTAGTGGACCTAAAGTAACTTTGAGGATGATATGCTATTTCTGGGAGTAGTATCTGCAGCCGACAGCTCAATTACACATTGGGTGGAAATGTGCTCTCTGATCTGCAGCCTATATAACCCTTTCCCTACAGATATTTTTATTAGAGTGAGCTTTATGAGCCCCTAGACAGGACCTCTCACTGCCACAGGAATCTGAGAAGGCTTGTGTAAGGTCCCTAGAGGAGTTTTTCCTTCCCCATTGCGCAACCCAGAAAATTTCCAGATCTCAGTAAGAACTCCGTGTGTGCTACGTTTTCCCAAACTGGGCATCAATGTGAATTGTGGGAGCTATTGGCTAGGAACTATCTGGAGGCAGACTTTATAACCACACAGAACATTTTCATTTAACTACCCACACTGCTGGACCTTCAGGTGATTTAGACCTCTGACAAACCTGAGTAGGGTCCAATAAGTAACATTATCCCAGGAAGAAAGTGTTCGGGATGGCCTGCAAAAAATATCTGACCATTTACTGTACTCTACTTTTATAGTGGGTTTTGCAGTTGTGCTGCATTCTGTAATGTCATTGCCATGGTGTTAGCAGTACCTTAGCTGGCTAATTTAAAGCTAGTTGGGTATATCAATGCCATGCTGCAATTTTAATAAGGTCTGTGGTAGAAACGCATCTGCAGTCAGAAATCGTCATCATTCTGCACTGCCAACATAGTGTAATACTCTGCACAAATCCTCAAGCCAGACCTTAGGAAATGGATCTGGATCCTATAAATATTTTAATGGGAGGAAGCAAAAATACTTGCAAAACCTGCCAGGTCTTTTAGTCTCATAGGTAGGACTTCATCTGGAGGAAGTGGTCTTTTCCCTTGGTGACAATAAAAGCACTTTATATTTTTGCTACAATGGAAAGATCATGAGTTATATAGATCACACTGAACAGTCTTCAGAAAACAGCAGATGTCCTTAAGTTTCCATTTTAAACTCGATTTTATTCCTATTCTTCACTTTGCCAAAATTAGCCCTATACACCTACAGCTTCACAGGCATAATCTTATTCTGGGACAGATTTTTTGGAAGAGTTGAAGGAAACTGGTCAAGGTGTTTAAGAGAGATGATGGCTAAAAAAAAAAATGAAATCATCTGCTTGGAGAGTTTCCTAAAGACTTTTTGGCTTGTCATATCCTGAAAATTCATTTGCCTAGAGATTAAAAAAATATATCAAATCTGTTGGTCTTGGCTAGAAATGGTGCCTTTGAATAGTTTTAGGCTGTCTGGTGACAGAATTATTTGGTTACCGAAAGTGGTTCCTGCCTCAGTGTGTACATATATGTGTGTTATGTGTTCTTTGGAGATCTTAACTTCACTAGTCAGTGCCAACGTGCTCATAAATTTATGGTGGCATATGTAAGGTTTCTAAACAACTCTGCATGTATCCTAAACAGACACGTTCCTTCTCTGAGACTAGTCCTATCTGCATGTACTGCTTTCTAAAATCCTCCCCTGTATGTTTCCTGATCCTCCATAGCAATCCATGCTGAAGCTGCCAGCATGGCTTTTACAGTCCCTTCTGTACAGTCCCTGGAGACCTCTCCCAAAGGGAACACCATTCAGATCTCATTCTGCTCATCCCAGTGTTCTTTCCTGGGTCAAAAAAGGTCATACTTGCCATGATTTGTGCCAATATATCAGTCCGTGATGGCTGCGAGCCACAGATGATGAGACTCAAGTCAGTATTGTTTTTCAGCATATATGTTTTGTGGCTTATTTCTGGTTTTATGACAAAATAAGTTCTGAGGCATAACGTTACTATTCTTGAAGAAGATTTGTTTCAAAATATGTGCTTAGGGCTCTCTCGTAATTGGGTCATTTTTAAAGACGGTTTTTGAAATGTGACCAAAACCAGAGGCAAACAGATTCGTTAGACAATTTTCAGTGTCTCTGACTGTAAGTAGGAAGAATGTGACATCTGGAAATGGTATAGTTGTGCTATACCACTGCATTAATGCAGTCTCCTGGGATTGCTACTCACCCACTGCATCATCCCCTTAGCTTGTACTGAAGGTTATAGCATAGCAATGGCAACGGTAAAGTCTGCCCAGCGTGCACCAGTGACCATGGGACATTGCCTGTGTCCTGTGAGTCCTTGCTTTTAGCTAACAGCACTGGCAGGCTTTAACATTTAAACCTTGATCTTTCTGAGCTCTTGACTTCAGTCAGTTTTGCTGTTGTTGAAGTCAAGTCCCTGACCTACAAATTGCTGGACCCTGCGCATGTATCTGTGAGAAGTATGACACCACGCTTCCTCTGTTTATTATTCCATCAGCATCTGCTCTTGGACACTATTTGAGGCAAGCTCTTGGGCTCGATGGACTTTTGTTTTGACTCAGTGTGGATGCTTTTGCACTCTATGCTCAGTGGCAACAAAAATAGTTGACTATTTGCTGAAAACACGGCTAGGAATTCACTTAATCATTTTAAAGACTCAACAGTCTTTTTACTGTTGCTCTTTTTTTTTTGTGAAGAAGCTTTGGGATCTCGGTTCTCTGGAGCTAGTACTTGAATCCTAAGCAAAGCATCATCTTGGGGTCAGGGATATGCTTTTTTCCCCCGTTCTGTTTCCAAGTGTTCACTTGTGGTTCTTGACAATCTCATTTTGAACACGCTCGGTAGAAACTTGGTCAGGTTTTGCACTTAGGTGCTGTTGACATTGATCATACCCTGAGAGGACTGAGGAGGCCACTGCTGGTTGCAGACTGCTCTGCCACACAGCACAGGAACTGAGTGCAGCAGGACTGTCCAAACGGACATCGTCGTCTGGGACTGAAGACCTGCCGAACTAGAAAGCAGAAGTGACGAACAAATTTTTAGGGGCTTGCAAGAGGGAAAGTGGTGGTAAGAAGATGAAATGTAAAACTGGTATCTAGATGGATTAGGGGAAAACTGGAATACGGCTGGCTCAGTATGAGTCCACAGAGATGATAAGGAGAAGAGGCAAGGCTTACAGCAGCGAGAGAGGAGGAAGGTCCGTGATCTTGAAGGACTTATCTGAGACACTGAATTGAGCATAGGCTTCCTGTATTCAGGTCCTGTGCTCGGCTCTCGGCTGTGGACCCAACTGTAAGGGACTTCTGATAGAAGTCCACATGGATGTTGACAATCACAGTCACTAAGAGACAGGCTTTCACTGGAGGGGGTCTGGAGAAGTTATTAACTCCATCTTTCTATCGCAAGACCAATTTACAATCACGTCAGCCCAAGCTACAGTGTCTTATTATTGAAATTGAAGTTTTGTCCAATGTCTAATCTAAATCTCCCAAGCTATTTGGTTTGTGCTTCTTTATGTTTTGTTCTTCCTGATCTTTCCAACAAGAACATATTATCTCCTTATTCTTTGTAACAGCTTTTTACAGAATCACAGAATCATAGGGTTGGAAGGGACCTTAGTAGATCATCTAGTCCAACCCCCTGCCAGAGCAGGGCCACCTTAGAGCACTAGTTTTAGTTTTTTTACTTTTTAGTTGAAGACTACTCACCTTCCTTCTTCTCAGTTGTTACTTCTTCAGCAAGAAAAAGCCCACTTTTCTTGCAATCTCTCCCCATGTTTTCTGGACCTCTGTCCATTTTTGCTGATCTCCTCTGGCCTCTTGTCAACTAGTTCATATCTTTCTTGAAATGCAGTGCAC
The DNA here is from genome assembly GCA_013400135.1 of Rhinoptilus africanus. Taxonomy (NCBI): domain Eukaryota; kingdom Metazoa; phylum Chordata; class Aves; order Charadriiformes; family Glareolidae; genus Rhinoptilus; species Rhinoptilus africanus. Next base: position 632,680 of record VXBO01001262.1, on the reverse strand, counting down.
TAAACAGGATACGGTACTCCAGGTGAATCTTTAACAGTGGGGATCAGCCCACATGGACTCTTTCAGCAGTCTTTAAGACCCTTCAGACATCCCAATGTGAGGGCTTTGCTATTCATGTCCAGTTTGTTCCACCATAATCCCTGGATTTTTCTCTTATGAACTGCTACCTAGACAGTTATGCAAGTACAGATGATTATTTCTGTGGAAGTATGGTATTTTGCACCATGGCATTCCATCCATTTTAGATGACTTCTCTAAATATATCAAGATAATTTAAATTCTGCTCTTTTAGCATCTGTAACATCTGCAGTCCTTCCTTGCTCCATCTGAAAGTTTAATAATCATACTTCATATTTCATCTTCTATGCCTTCAATGAAAACATCAAATAAAATTTGATATGTGACCAAGGCCCACAGAATTCCTTGCAAAACACGTGTATTTTGATAGGTTACGATGGAATTACCCTGTGGACACAGTTATCCAACCAGACTTGACCTTCTGCCCCTTTCCACAGCAGTTTCACTAAGATCACAGTTCACTACCCTGTTCATGAGGATATTATAGGAAGTACTGCTAAAGACCTTGCAAAAAACTAAATAAAATAAATAAATTCAAGCTATATGACATCTCCAGCCGTTACTTCACCCTGCCCTTAAGAGGCCTAGAGTTGCTCAAGCAATGGGAAAACATCTAACTTAACCGGTTACTCTCTAAGCATGTTTTTTATTTTAGGCTGAAATTTTACTCCCTTTCCAGGCAATAATTGCACCGTCTGCTTGATGTTGACCTTTTTAGTAAAGATTGGTGAAAAAGGGAGAAAAAGAGGACATTAAACTCTTCGGCTTCCTTAATGTCCTCTTTTGATAACACCCCATCTTTGAGCAGTGATCCAAACTTCCCTTTGTTTTTCTCTTACAACCTTACCTGTAAAAATTCTTTTACTTTTGCTAAGTTTTGCTAATTGCATCTTGTGCATTTTGTCCTTACTAACTGTATACACCCCCAGCCCCCACCATGAATGGAGTATTGTGCTGCGTCCTCAACCGAGTTTCTGCTTTACAGGTATCTGTCTCTCTTATGTTTGCGGTCAATTAAAAGGTTGTGAATTAGCTGACTTCTGCTGAATTTCCTTACTTTTGTCCAAACTGACACAGGTTGCACTTGGTTTCTTATTAGCATTTCTTGGAGGACGTGACAGCTCTCCATTATTCGTTTTTTCTCTTAGATTTGCCTCTTACATGATCCTCCCTACCCATTCTCTGAGTTTATTGACATCTGCCTTCTTGAAATCTTATGCTGTCAGTCACTTGGTTGGATCAAGTGGCAGAAGTTGATGCTCCGTTCGCTGCACTACTGATTTCTCGTAAAATGTCGCATCTGGCAGTAGACTTCCAGTCATATGTTACACTGCCCTCTACCTACGTGTAAAACTGCTGCTCAGCCAAGGAAGGTAGTGACAGTTGTGTTATGTCACTTAAGATTTAGGCTGCTGTTCAGAATTTACCACGAAGAACAGGAAGAAAAATGCAACTTTAGAGAAACCCTTCTGTAAGGCATTAATAACTACCCTAATAATGGATCTCACCCAATGCGGACAGGGGATCTGCGGCTGATGGAACGTTTAGCACACAAATTCTTTGTGATAATAAATAATCCAGACTAAGGTATGCAATGCTGCTTGCTCCAATTTGTTTACTAAAAGCTTGTGACATCATGCAGCTGTTTCATAGTGCAATGGGCAGTCAGTGACACTGTAACGGGGGAGAGGGGGAAAAAAGCAATAAGCTTCACCTTAAGCAAAATGGCTGATCAGGCCACACTGGACCTATGCCTTGTAGGAGCAGTGACAGGAGCTCTTCCTGACATCTAATGAAAAACCAGCCAGACTCCAGGCCCTACTGAAACCCACTAATGTTCTTTAATGTTGGTTGTGACCACTGCAGATTCCTCACGGACCCTCTCATAAGTCATCTAGAGGTGGTCAAGAAGTCAGGCCAAGCCTGGTGCTTATATTAGCCAGCCTTCCTGTTATACAGTTATTTTTACTGACAATATTACAACGCAAGCTTCTTTACTACCACTTCAAGTCGATTTGGATTCCCTAAACAATGAAAATTAATTACCGGTAACCAGTCCTAGCTAAGGTCAATTTTTATGAGAGGTGTAAGCTAATAAAAATGCGGGCATCATACTGGCAACGTGGTGCTGGAAGACAGAAGAGCAACCTGCCTATCATCAGAGTAGCGGTGATGGTTTAGAGAAATCCAGGTTGTTGAACCACTCCAAGTTACAGAGCGCAGGGAACGAATGAGCAGTGTCAACACGCTATCTAGTGGCTGCAGCGACTATGACAGTACGCCTAAATTGCTGTTCTTCCACTTGTGAACTGTAGTATTAAAAAAATACTGTAGATGAAACCAGAATTTGGAAGTCTGTAACCGTTCCTTAATGATTCGAAGACCTTTTGAGGTTATAGATGATTATCTAAAAAAAAAAAAAAAGGTAGTAAAGTCTGTGTGAATGTGCAGCCAAAACTGGGAAGTTCTAGGCAGTCATTCTTGTCATTAAGAGCATGCCGATGGGCACTGGACAAGCAGTTGAGATTTTTCTCCTCCATGTACAGATCATGTTCTAGATCGAGTAATAAAAAAAAAAAAACAGCTCAGTTTAGGAGTGCTTCAAGAACATGTTTAAGCATTTCCTTTAGCTGCTAGATTATGCAATATTTGGTGAGGTAAAAACGGATAATCTAGATACATTAAACTGGGCATACAGTATACAGTAATGCAAGGCCAGATGTGTTCTTCTCTAATGGGGAAAACTAATCCCCATCCCTTCAGATCATAGACTAGGAAGAGGTGAAGATCACATTCAACAGCATTCTCTCGGTTTTCTATTTCTGCCAGGGATGGGAATGACCTTCCATAAATCACGCACCCCTTCTGCTTTGTTATTTCTCTTACCTGTGAAATGGGGATAGTACTGTTCTGTGGAAGCTAAAATGGCTTTATAGTTGATTACTTGTGTTGTAGAAGCTGTATTTTCTGTATTTGATATATATGAAATAGAAGATACACATACCAGCATATTTAGGGTACTGCACGAGCTACAACTAGCTCACAAATTAGGTACATTTAAAAAAAAAAAAAAGTCTGACTCACCATTGCTCTCAGCAATTTTGCACTTTTCTACTTAATAACTGAGAAAGCTCCCAAGACAGCTATTAAACTATATATCTATAAGTGCACTTAATTAAGTATGTTTATTTGTTTTAGGAGGCTGAGTAAAGACATTATGATGCAGGTTTCAGCTTGGGTAGCATTTCTTGAACTGTTCTTTCTAGGAAAGCAGAAATTTTGTTTCGATCTTTCTTCATGCATCATGAAATCAGAGGTGTTAATTTTGTTCTCCATTTTTGGTAAATCATTTTTCCATTTATACTTCTGAATGCTTAAAAACAAGTTCAAAACAGTTGGTAAACAATGTTTACATTACCTGCATTTATCATAATTATTTCTGATATAAAGCTTCTATGGTCCGTGTCTTTTGCCACATACAATAGCAGTTAATAAATATGTATATAAACACAACATACATATATAAATATGCCCTAGGGGTGGTTGCTGAACTACGTTTACGGACCGCACTTGATAAGAAACCCATGATTTTTAAGAGCAGTACGCAAAAGTCAGCTTCTTGGTCTTGCTCTTTCATCCCAAATAAATCCAAAACTTGGAAGCTTATGCAATAAGCATATAGGAGTTGGCAGGTCTACAGACAACCTGCTTTAAATGCTCAGAGCGGAGGAGCTTAACCTCTTCTCCTCTCCTACCTGCAAGCATTTTCTATCCTTTCTTCTGATTCAACATTCACTCCAGATAAACTACCCTCAAAAGGGATATTTTAAAAAGGCTTTAACTAAAAGAACTTTCTTTTAAGATAACTGCTAGTGACAGAGATGGGCTTAAAAATACATCATAAAATTAGGTATGTTTCTCACTAGGACTTCCAGCCTTGTGTGTCTAGCTCCAGAGTGCATGAACCCCAAGTTACTTGTACAATGAGCACAACGCTGGCCACAAAGGTAACAAAATAAATAATTAGTACAGGAAAAAAGTCTGACACTCAGGATTCATTGCACAAACATTTAAAGAGAGGAAATAATTTCTTTTACAAATGTGTTTCTCTCGTATAAGAATAATTTTGTACAGAAAATAGCTCCGTATACATTTTACAGAAATATGCTAACATTTAGATTCTCTATTAATGGATAATGATTGAATGCAATTTAAGATTCAGTTATGTTTTAGAGTCACCAAATACCAATAACACAGCAGTACATCACTTCTCTAATATCCTTAAACTGCTTAACTTACCAAGTATTAAGTCAAGCCAGTGAAAACATTCCTAGAACCATGTTAATTTGCAAACACTCAAGTATCTTGAAACTGGTAGTTATGAAATACCTCCTGAAGGTAATACCGTAATTTAAGTGTCAAGGAATATGAACTTAAACCTTAACAAGGCAGCATTACTTGCTCACTTAGATTATCCTGCTGGCTAATACTGTAAAAATCAAATGGAACAAAAGCTTTTAAATTAAACTGGTTTACTGTTAATGTGACCTTCAAAACGAGATAGCAGAAGCTACTCGAGTAAATGCTGTACAGCATTAATAGAACATATAAATGTAATAAAAATACTTTCATTTTCTTAAGAAAACACCATGGAAGAGAGAGAAAAAAATATCACTAAATTAAGATGATATAAAAGTATATCTGTGAAGGATGAGGACTTGAAAAACACAGGTGTATATATATTTATATGTAACATGTAAGGGAATGCTAGGAAGTACATATATTTAAAAATAGTCAATTCCTTCAAAGACTGTGTTAAAGTCCATATGGTATCACGTGGACCTCACACACAAACCGCATTCAAATGCTTTCCCTCTAAATTGCTGTTTCAAGCACCTGTACTTACATGCAAATTTCCATTGAAATTAGTGGGAAGGACATTCATCCTTGAAATACAAGTATATGCAGTAATCTTTTCGTGCTTTCTAGGTATTTCATGAGTTTAAGTAGAAGACATAAGCAAACAAATACTATATAACCCAATGAGAGAAAAACTGAAATTTGGATTGCCAGCAATCTATTTAGTATTAATACACAGCTACTTAAGAGTTGGCCAGCTGTACCCCATGTGAGTACTCTTGATGCTTCCACGCTTCAAGATTCAAATGTGTAGCTACGTTTAGTCAAACATGGCCCTTACTCTGAGCTAGCCGATCTCTTAACACATACAACTTTCAAATAAATTCAGCTGGAACTGGCACGCCTCTCCTTCTCACAGCACAGAGGTTGATATGAGACAGTAACGAATCACATTATACTGGGTCACATTTCCACGTAGTTAAAAGGAGAAACGAGCCCCCTGCAAAACCTTATTCCAGTGATTTTGCAAATTCTGCATAGTCAACGTATCCGTCATTGTTCTTATCGTCATCTCTTAAGACATCATCTATTAGACTAATCAGCTCTTCTTCTTTCATTGCCTGGGTATGTTCACCACCTTCCTACAGAAACAAAACCACATGGAACAGTTTAGCAGTGTTTCCCACCTGGTGGCACATATGATAGATTACTGGCAACTAACTTTTTTGTTAAGCTATTCATATTTGGTGCCTAATCTGGCCCTAACTTTTATGTAATCATTTATACCAGTATAAGCAACTTTCAGCAAGTGCACGCTATGAAGTCCAAGTTATCTGGACTTCAGAACAAGCACTTGTATCCAGTTAATATTCTTAGCCAAAAGAGCTAAAAGCTGAATAGCACAGTGTATAACAATGGATAGCAATCTAAGAGATGTATCCTTAATTTGGATCTTGATGTAGCATAGACACTATAGTTTCTATACAGTACAGAAACATCTTCCTGTGTGTCAGAACTTGCAAAAGGCAGAGCTTGATGGTAACAGAGTAGTGAAAAAAATCCAACAGTGTAGCTTAAAGTCAATAAATTTCTTAGTAACGCCCCTTACGAGCAAAGGGGAATACAAAGAGGTACCTCTGCACAAGGAACAGCAAGTCATTATTCTGTTCTCGGCTAGGTATTTTTTGCCACAGGTGTATGCACCCATTCTGAATTGCAACTTCCAAAAGGTCAGTATGAAACAATGTGTTAGTACTGTCTTCCTAATGACCGTATCTTTCTACTATGTCCTTAAACATTCCTAGCTGGAAACAGAATTTGTGTTCAGAAAAAGGCAGGCTGTGACACGTTCTTGTAATACTAATTTTGAGCAAGAGGTCTCGTACAGTTTGTGTATCCATGGCAGTAACAGTTTGGAGTTAAAAACCACAGCCTTAGAACCTAGAAACCCTCAAGAGCATTATCCCATTTGGGTAATTCCCCTTTGTTCCCGGCCCTGCCTACCAACGTATTCCCTCTGACAAATCACTTGCACTCTACAGTCCTCCCTCACTCTAAAGTTTTAACTACAATGGAGACTTCAAACCAACCCAAAACTATCAGGGGAGGAAATAATCTCATTTTCAGGCAAAACTGTAACTGCACTGAAGACATGTTCTGACTCTTCTGTTCTATTGTAAGCGGCTTTTAGAAAGTCAGAATTGTTTCCAAACACACATGCCCTGTTACAAAATTCCACCTACCTCTTTGTGGACGTGTGATATAGCAGTAGCAAGCTCTAATCCATCTAGCAAATTATTGCCATCATAGTCATGCATTTTGAAGTAATGAAGCTGCAACTCTTGTGGAGACATCTCAGATTCTGGTTTCTCAATAACACCTTCCAAATGTTCCATGATGTGGCTAAGAAAAAAAAATAAATAAACAAAACCCCGAACATATCTGTCAGTTAATATTTAACGCTCTGTTTACATTAAATTTAGTCTTTGATCAGACAGTCAAGCACACAGGAAATACCGTATCTCTAAAAGCACCCTGGAGAACCAGGACAACGGAAAGCTACAGTTTTATACTAAGGTGAAGGGGGTACAAATGTTGTTTGTTACAGTGGCCTCTAATACCTTCGGTAGCTATTTCTACTTCTTCTGGCCTACTTAGCAGGTTATCAAAACAACTGAAGCAGTGCCCCAAATCTCCTTTTGGCTATCTTCCAAAGCACGGGAACTGGAGGAAGATCTTTCCCAGTGTACACCAATGAAGTATTTTACGGAATTTTATTTGCTGCTATCACTGTTTTGTCCGTATGAAGCAGCAAACGAGAAAAAACCCTCTCCCTCTCTCTGTTCAGAGTATGATTTTGTCTAAAGTATATTGATCTAGCTAAGCAGGATTCCTGTAAGAAATTCTTTATAGTATGAGCAGGACTAAAGGCTCCAGAGAAACGTCTCTAGGTCTCATATATCTATATCGAGCAATCCTGTCTCATGTCTGACTCTAGCTAGTTGTACAATACCCTGAGAAAAAAGGGTGCTGTAGGCTTAAGTCCAACTCATGCAACAAGACTTAAGAGATAAGAAAATCATTAAGAACTAAAGTTTACATTTTTAGAACATGAAACACATACTCTTTATCTTGTACCAAGTTCTTATCGAGGCGAATATTTGCATGTTGACTCTCTCCTACGTGTTCCTCAGCTAAGGCAGAGATGAAGAACGCAGCCAGAAAGCAGAACAGCCAATGCATTCTAAAAATCCTTTGGGTGATCATGATCTCCTGCAAAAAGGAAAACATTCCCCACCCCAAAAAAAAAAAAAAAACCAGGTGAAAAATGCAATCTACTTTCAGCAGATTTACAGAGTGCTTAGAAATAACCCCACTAGGTTCTAGAACAGAAGAACTTGCTTCATTTCAGGCACTTGGCAAGCAGAAAACCAATGAGCTCCAGTGATGAATTTCTATGAGGGTCCCCACGTCAAGAAAGCGCGCAGGANCTCCGGTGGAGGGGCAGGTGGCGCGGCGCTCGGGGCAGGCCGGCCACCATCCCCGGCCTCACCTCTGACCCCACGCACCCGCCGCGCGCCGGCCCCGCCCCCTCTGCCCCCTCATTGGCTGCGCCGCTGCGGGAATTCCACGTGGAGCCCTCGCGCAGGGGGACAGGTGGAGCGCCCCGCCCACCGAGGGGCGGGGCTACCGCGGGGCCCCTCGGCCACCTCCACCCCCCGACACCGGCACCGGCACCGGCACCTCGCCGGCCGCCGGCGGGGGGAGCCGCTCCCCCCCCGGGAGGGCGCACCCCAGCG
>VXBO01001262.1:594964-624056 GCA_013400135.1 Rhinoptilus africanus | reverse complement strand
GAAAAATGCAATCTACTTTCAGCAGATTTACAGAGTGCTTAGAAATAACCCCACTAGGTTCTAGAACAGAAGAACTTGCTTCATTTCAGGCACTTGGCAAGCAGAAAACCAATGAGCTCCAGTTATGAATTTCTATGAGGGTCCCCACGTCAAGAAAGCGCGCAGGAATTTTCAGAGAATTACTTTTTTTAAAAAAAAAAACAAACAAAATCATACAGCAAATGAGCACCCTTTGGCCACACTTAGGTCTTCATGTTGCCTCCAGCCAGGCGGCCACGCCAGCCTCGGGCAGACCCGCACCGCGGCTGTGGCGGCAAAGGTCCCTCAAACTTTAAAAGAAGCCAGGGTCGTTACGGGGCTCGCTTGGCAGGCGAGTGACACGCTCAAGCCCTTCAGGAGGCCGGTTTCCCTCCCAGCCCCGGCGTGCGGCCGGTTCGGCGGGGAGCGGCGCCGGAGGCCCTGACAGCTGGCACCTCGCTCTCCGCCNCCGCTGCTCCTCCGGGAACGGCGACGCCCCGTGCCCGTTACCCTCTGTCGGTGAAACCATTCCCTCGGCTTCCCCCCCCCTCACCAGCCGCCGAGGGCCTCGTTACAGTTACACGCGGCGCCTAAACAGCGGCTGCTGCTTCTGGAGGTTTTGCCCCCCGTCCCGGGGAAGCGGTGCGGGCTGTCGGCTCCCGAGGCGCGGCCGTCGGCCTGGGGCAGGCTGTCCCCCCGCCGGGGCCGCCCGGAACGCGGCCCCGCGCGGGCTCCGGTGGCTGCCGCCGGGCGGAGCGGGCGGAGCGNAGCTCCGTGTCACCTCCCGGGGCTCAGCGCCCCCGGCGCGGTGGGCTGGCGTGGGAGCTGCGGCTGTCCCGGTCTGCCGGGGTGTCGCCCGGTGTTCCCCCTCTCCGCAGACGGCGTTCAGGAAGGAAACTCTGCTCTTCCTCCCCGTGTCACCCGCTGCCGAGCCCGTCGGGCAGCGGGGGACGTGCCCGGCGGCGGGAGCCGGCGGCTGCTGGGGGGGGTCCGAGCGCTGGGGATGCTGCCCTGGGCCGCAGGGGGCGGCGGGGCTCGGTGCCCGCCGTTCGATTTCCCAGGCTGCGGCCAGGCAACCGACGGAGAAATCCCGAGTTGAGAAACGGCTCTTCAAATCCTCGCCCTGTGGGATGCTGTTCCCTCTCGCCCCGTCCCCGCCCTGTTTTGGATGCCCCTGAGTTACCTCCCCGCGCTTCTGAAGAGGGCTGCTTTATTTAAAGGCTTAGGCTTATCCAAGTATCCCTTCACCTGTAAGGCAGGTTTCATGAATAGCAAATGTATTCTTACCTTATTTTTTCCCCTGTTACAACACGCTACTTTGGACTTTTTAAAATTAAATTGCTTTTAAGAAGTGAGGCAGCCTAATTAAGAAATACAAAATTCTGCGTCTGTAGTCAGCAGCAGGAAGTTGTGCAGAGGACCCGATCCTAGACACTGCACTGGTACAAGAATCACAGGATGGTTCGGGTTGGAAGGGACCTTAAAGATGATGTAGTTCCAGCCCCCCTGCCATGGGCAGGGACACCTCCCATTATACCAGGCTGCTCAAAGCCCCATCCATCCCGGCCTTGGACGCTTCGAGTTCTGCCACTGAAGTCCGAGGAGCTATTTCTCTGAATAAGCCCGCTTCTTTAGAGCTAGAGTGTTTTTAGGATGCGGCCTTAGAGTAACTGAAGCTTGCTGGAGTGCACAAACTTCACGTGGGAAAGCATGGTGGGGGGAGATGCTGGTAGCTTAATACATGTTTGCTTACGAGGCTTTCCAAGCGTATACGTGATGCAGATTGAACCCTGGGTTGGGAACCACATGGACAACCTTTGAACTTTAGTCAGGTTTCAGCAGCACTTCCCAGGTGCAGAGATTATCCTGCAGTTTGGGGGCATTAATAGTTCAAGAGTTCATATTAGTTTGTTACTTTGTAATTAAGAGGCATAACAACAGCATGATTGCTGTAAAAACATTTGTTAATTTCCTGCTATGTCATCATAACTTGCTAGTTATGGAAGAGTAATGCTTTGTTACTGCTACAGGACTTTTCTTCCAGCAAGGGACTAGCTACAGTTTTGTGTTTCTAAAAACAATAGTGTCTCTGGATGGGATTTTTTAATAGTAGTGTTTGCTTTGAGAGATTGTGTGTATTTATTTCTTAATTGGATATGGTCTTATGTAATTCCTTAAGTTTCGTGAAGGGATCAGTGACTACCTGAAAGCTCTGCGGTGTTGCGTAGGAGTGATTGGATGCAAGGATGGGAGGGAAATGCACTTGAACATTTACACTACCCATTTTATGTACATATACTTTGTTCATGCAAGCGATCTGTAGAACTGCAATTGAGGAGGAAGAAGTGTGGTTATAATCTGATATGCAGCTGAGCACTTAAGCCAGAACAACAAAAAAATCTGAACAAAAAACCCCCACAAGCCGATTATTAATGCCGTATATGTAGTAAGTGGGGATAAGTTTTCCCATGGATTGAAAATATAGATACACTATCATGTTTCCTGCATTCTGGAATTTCAGACTTTGAAATGTGAAGTATATATGAAACGTAGGGCTTGGCTCTTTGGCTTACAAAGACTTTCTTACCCTGCCTGACCTGCTAGTCAGCTGATTGAGGTACTACTATTATGAATAAATGAACTGTAGAACTGGACCTGTCATGCAAGAACTCCGAGTACACTGGCAGATGAAACTTTTTTGTCTTTTTTTTTTTTTCGGTGCATAATTGCAACATCGCATGATGTTTCATGCTGTATCCAGTGCTGGTACCTATGTTTGAGTTTCTCTTCTGTGGAACTGTGAACAGAAATGCATTTTAATGTAGAAAGAGTTTTATACAGCACGGTAGTTATGTCACTGGATCAAGCCTTCTGTATCTTTAGTAACAGATGTCTGCTCAAAGTCTAAATTCTCTAAATTCTCTATTTTTATTTTTTTCCGTGAACTTTCAGGAAAATCTTAAAAGTTTCTGATGTCATTATTGTTTTGCAGTGAAATTCATAGCTTATCTGTAGTCCAAAGCATGTGTTTCATGCTTGTACATTTGTTAATCTAAAGCATGCACTTAAACACTTGCAAAGATTGCCAGTGAGTTTTGGGATGAAAATTCTGACGTGTTATATTAGTGACAACACAAGAATGAACAGTGCTGTCAAAATTAAAGGATTCACTAGGGAAAATCTTCAAGTTAAAAGGAAATATAATTTGATTTTTTTCATAGGAATCATACTGTTTCCCATAGCTAGAAGTCAATGGAACTTTTTTCTATCTGCTACTTCTTCCTTACTCCCTCATTTGGGTTACTGTGTGTGTCTCAAAGGTGGTGGTTTGGTTTTTTAATGCTATTTATCAGCAGTACCGTACTAAGAGATGTTTCTTGTTGGTTGGTATGTGCTTTCAGAGGACTATGGGAGTATGCTGCTTGCAGAGGCTCTACTGGAAGAATGTCTGAAGGAAAATTTTGCCAAAGTGAAGGACTCCATTCCACTGACAGAGAAGAATGAGCCAAAACTGAGTGAAGCTAAACAGTATCTTACCAATATCTTAAGCAGAGGAAAGCTACGAGTAAGTGGACTCTGTTGTTGTAATTTCTTCCAACTGGATGCTTCTTTCATATGATTATTAGTCTGTTACAAGGTGTTGGTGTTGCCTGTCCATGTCCCTGTGTGTACAGTGCTGTATTGTAGGTATTACTAATGGACTGGTAATTCAGCACCTCTTTGCAGTGTCTTCTGCTGGGAGACTTGCTTTTTGATACGCAAGCGAATTATGTGCTACAAGTACATACCCCGTTTATTTTTTTACTATAAAGAAGCAGGATAAATAGTTAGGAATTCCCTGGGGTGGTGGGGCAAGGCCTAGCACAGCCAAGTGACCTGCTGCTGCTCCTGGTCTGAGGGAATTGTGTACACCTAGTCTGCTCCAGACCGGAGGTAAAATGTGCCACAAGCTGCTGTCAGGCACTTAAGATTGTGGTGTGAGTCCAGGATTACAGCCTTGCCTTGCTTTCAGTCTCTGCCAGAGAAGTTGTGTGAAGTTATGCTTTTTTTTAATTTTGTGGTCTGGGTCAACTCAGCTGCAGAGCTTCAGGAGTGTTTTAAGACTCTGTGTTGATGGCTGATGCTGTATTGGTGTCCTTGGACACACAGTTGCATAACTGGCTTTAAAAAGATGATCAATTACAACAGTCTGTTCTAGACTTGTATTCCTTTTGGTCCTGAAACCTACAGGCTAGTTAGCTTGGAAGCGTATGTTATACTTTTATCATGTTAATTTCCAGGGAGAAAGTGTGCAGTGGCTTTTCTGGGGGAGTTCCTTATTCTTAACTTCTTAAAAGTCAGCATATTTAAAAAATGAAAAGGAGGAGGGAAGGAAGGGGAGTCAATCCAACCCTCTTTCTTTATAGTTTAGCCTCAGTAACAGCCAGAACCACTGAATCCTTCCAGGTCTTGGTGCTAATTTGGCTGCATGAATTGCCATTATTGTTTGTTATTGGTGACTTGCCTACTGGTGCAGCACTGACCTTGTATTGACTACATGTATTTGGAAAAATGAGTATGAAGCTTAGGAAACTTCTCATGCTTTCCAAAGCATAAAAAGGATTTGAATAGCTGTATTTTACTAAGATTTTTTTGTTGTTGCTCAGTTTTTTATGTGTGTTTTCAATCCTTAAGAAACGAAAAAAATCTTAGAAATTGCAGGCATGCGTTCTTTTTTTCTAGTGTTGCCTGAAAATTCTTTCATAACTTAGGAAAATTCAGTTAAAGGTACAGAGGAGAGGGGAGAACTTGACTAAAAAGTGATGCTTTCTGCCTAGTTTAAAAGCAGGGGATTTTCTTCGTGTGTATGTAGGTAGTTCTAGCAATGCCAGGCTTTTATGTGCTATCTGTGGCTGATGAATCAATAGAGTAGGTCAGCTGAAATCAGAGGTGGCTTGTACGCTGTGTATTTCCGAACTGAGCTTAAAAGTGGTTGCCTGACCTTTGTTGCCTGTTGCTGTCATCAGCATCGCCCTAAGGTCTCTAGATGGTTAAATTCTTCCTACTCTGGCCTGTGGAGCTAGAAATGTTGAGAGGAAAGCATTATTAATCTGCTTAATTTGTTCTGAAGTATCTCATTTTTGCTGTCTGGTATTTTAACATGTAAACACTCTTTTCGTCTCCCTTCTCTGTTTCAGCCTAAGTATATGACAGAAGCTATGCTGATCCTAGGAAAGCTTCATTATGTGGAGGGATCCTACAGAGATGCCATCAGCATGTATGCAAGAGCGGGAATTGATGACCTCTCAACAAAAGATGAACCTCTGTACATGCTGCGTTTGGTAGCCGAAGCCTTTGTTATTAAAGGTAAAAGACTGCATATGTGTATTTGAAGTACGCTGTGTTTAGGTATGCTGAAGTTGGAGGTATTTCTCCAAGTGAGTTGATTGGAGCAGAGTTAGGGCAGCGTTATATGCTTTGGAAAATTCTACTGGGTATAGTCTGTGTAGTTTATACTTAAAGGCATTATGGAGTCTTAGTCCATGGTTTTTAAACTTGGCTGGCTTGTAAAGAAAAGCTTGAAATTGGAAATCTTGCGGTAACTGTTGGCTGTAAGTCAGCAACATGCTTGAGCTTGTATATCCATTTTGGGAAAATCTTAATCAAGAACTCAGATGAATAGATGCCTGTGCTTTCTCTTAGAACGAGTTCATCCACTTGTAAATTTTAATGATTTCTGTGAATTAAGCAAGGATGATGTTTCCAAGTTTTAAACTCTGGACTAACAGATTATGTGCTTTCAAAGCAGGTAGTATATTTTTGCAATGCATGTCACACAGTATCAGACCTTATATACAAGCAGGAATCTCTCCTCCACCTTGTAATTCTACAGACATTACACTGTTTGAGAGATCCTAATAAAAACTGCCTCTATGGTAGTGAAATTGCATTTCCTTTTTGAGTGGGGGAAAGGAAGACCCTAGTCAGTTTTTGACTTGGGGGGAAAAAAGATCAGTAATCTTCTCCTTCATTTGCTTTCAGTTCCTTTATAAATGTTGCTCAAGTACTGCTACCTATCTACTGCTTTCTACTCTTTTCAGCATGTCCACCAGCTAATTAGGTGAATGAGAGCTCTGATGATCAGATACCTTCAACTGGTATGTAAAAGAGTGAAACCAAATCAACCCAAAATACTGTTTGACTGGGCTGCTAGTATCGCTGGTAATAATTTGGGTGTTTCATGATCTCACATGGTCGTTCAGCTTTTTTAAAAACCTATTTGTGCTGCTTTGCTTGCTTTGATTTTGTATTCTCTGGCACTGGTTGAATCTGCTTCATTAACAAGCTTTTGTGGAGTAGGACTCATGTACTTGTAACTCGCACTAATACTTGCATGGCGTAGAGGAGTAACTGCCAGTGCGTTTATAGCAGTGTATTTGAGAGCAACTGTTGGTGGGCTCCAGAGCCTGAAGGAGATGTGCTGTCCTCACTGGGAAATGGGTAAGGCCCTTGGCGAGGTGTGAGTGTAGTAATAAGGTGTGCATGAATGCTGATGGAATAACATGGTTCCTCTAAGGCCTCTTCTATGGTATTGACTACTTCACTTGCATATGAAGATATGTGGGGGGAGGTGTTTGCCTCAGAGGATCAGGCTGTAAACTTTTTTCCCCATGACATTTAGCATGGAACATAAAAATTGTGTTGGCCCTGTGTTTGTGTGTGAACTGTAAGGAGCCCCTGCCATTGCAGAGCATCCTCTGTGTTGTTACTTTTCCACAGTTTTTATCCTCCATGATCATTATTTTCAGATTAGCCAAGATATCAAGGGTGTAGTAAATCACTGTGTTCTACCAAAGTTTCTGACAGAGAAAAGTCCAGCAGAGTGAAGCTTGTCCAGCTGAGTTTGTAGGGGGCACTCGCTGCTAGGGTCACTGTTCCCTCATGCCATGTGCTCAACCTCCCAGTCTTAGAGGAAAAAAAAGCCCTCAAATGTTAGAAATTTGTACAGGTAACTGGCAGTAGCAGTGTGAATTTAAATTTTCATTTCAAAACATGTCTGTCCAGGCTACCTCTGCAGGGCAAGTAACAGCACAGAGCTGAATTGTTTAAAATTCATTTATGCTACAGATTTTTCTTATTCCCCTTGTGTCATTTGGTATCTCTGCAGAAATTCTGTTGATCCATACCATATTACTGCCTTTGGTTGAACTACTCGTTGCTTATGCAAACTGAAACCTTCTTTAGAGATGCTCTTGAACATCATTGGTAGTAGAACTTTTGCAGGGATCATTTAGGCAACAATCTAGAAAAGCCACAGTCCTGTCTTTATTTCACGGCAGAACTTAGGTTCCCCATTTAGTTTCTTACTTAGATTTTCAGTAATGGGAGAAAGTATTTGGTTTAATAGAATATGTCAGTTCATATGTCAGTGGTTAAACACCAGAACTTTATATCACTTCGTAGTATGAACCTGAAACCACCTTGGTTTTGAGTAGCTAGTACTGCTGGGTTGTGCCCATATGCAGAATGGCAGTGTAGGTTCTCAAGGATTCAGGGTTATGCTCAAAAGGTCACTGAATAAAGAAAAGTCAAAGCACACTTATCCTTTTACTGTTGGAAACAAACAAAAATGTAATGAGGAAGTTATGGGATACAGTGGGGGGAGCTGCATGGATGAAGTCAGTGGTAGAAGTGAAATGTGAACCAGCAAAACAGTTTGCATTTTTAGAGCACCTTTTGAGGTCAGCAACACTGAAGGCTGGACATTGAACTAAATCTCTGGGATCTTCCTCTGAAGGTCCATAGCATGTAGAAGGTTCCTATTATGGTAAAAAGCAATATGGATTTTATACCTTTGTGATTGGACTGCAGAAGTTGAACAGGGAAAAAGTTTCTTGCTTGCTTTGCTTGATAGACTTGCACCCAAGCTGAGTATTGAGCAGTAAATGTTGAAGTTACTTATAAATGCGGGGACTTGAGCAGCTGACAAGTCACAGGAGCAATGGCAGAGAGGACAAGACTCCTCCAGTTTCTCAACTGACTGCTTCTGTTTGTCCTGTTTCACAATGTGGGGATTTAGAAGAGAGAAGTTCTGTGAGCACTGTGAGTGGAGCTCTGACAACAGTTTGATTTTTCATGATGACTAATTTTAACCTCTTATGGTTAGTTGGTAGGTGGTTCATCTGTACTTGTCTCCTCCCTCCTCATCCACCGTGAAGTTAATTTCTCCTTAAAACCTCTGCTCAGTTCACGGTACAGGAGGTGATCTCTGATCCAAGCAGTTCTGTCTGTTGCATAAAACAGTATTGAGTAAGCAAACTTGCTCTCATTTTGCTTCTAATTCACTTGGGACATGTTGTGGCTTTGTTATCTGGCATTGTCCATTTGAAACAAGCAAGCAAAAAAGATACCAGAACAACGTGTGTAACTGCCAGAGCCTGTTGGTTTCCCTCTGGCTGTGCTTGCTGCCCAAACCTCGCAGAGATCTCTCGCTGCTCCCAGTGGATAAATGTTCCTGGTTGTAGGGTAGGTCACAACCTAACCCTTTACAAAGCACAGTATAGCTCTAGCCAGGGCTTCAGCATACCTAAATTCCACTTCTGTTGAAAGGCTCCTATGTTGTTTCAATGTGTGTTGCACAGCCTTTCTTGCTGTGCTGCGTGAGAGTGTGTCGAGAGCTGTGTTAACCGGAGGAGACTGAGCGATGAGGGCTCAGGCAGGGCTGATGTGGCATGTGGGTCCTGTCTTTGTAAGGACTGAGGGTGCTGCAGTGCTTTGGGTCAGGATGTGTGGCACCGGAGCTCCTGCAAGGTGAGTCAGCCCATGCAGAGGAGCTCCCTGTGTCCGTCAGACCAACTGTCAGACCAGGCACTGGACTTCTTCCACCTGGAGGAGGGTAGCCTGGAGATAGGTAGTCATCTAAATCTGTGCAGCAATGACACGGTATTGCAAGTGATATCTAGCTGGTTTTCTAGTGAGTTGAAGCTTTAACAGTCCCACTGCCTCTTTTTTTTTTTTTTTTTCTCCCAGTCCATCCTGCAGTAATTTTTGTGTTGTTATTGGCCATTTTCAGCTCAGGGTGGGTTTAATTCATGCAGCTCCAGTCTGAACTCTCTGTACAGTCAGAAGCTGGCAGTTCTGGGGTGATTCATCACCTCTTCAAATGGTGTCTGACACAGATGAAGCGTGTGCTGTTGTACAATATAGCCTCCTCTTTTTTGGCTGTGGATTAACTTTTTTGTGGGTGTCTAAATATGGGTGAGACTAATCCCTTGTATCAAAAGGCTGCAGTGTGAGCTTGACATTTTTAGACCTTAGAAGAATCCATGTGGAAGAGAAGAAGGTGATGCTGTGTCTGTAAGAAGCCTTGATCGTAGTCTGTGTTTTGTTATAACAAGTCACACATACAAGCAAAAGAGACATTGTTAGTTCAATGTCTCGGAGCAGTTTGTATTTTGTTCTTGAGCCCATTTAAGTCATTTAAAGCTGTTTAAGATCTGTAGTGTGACACTTCTGAAAAACTGTAAGATCACGAGAAACTCTGCTGGATCGAGCCACTGGCCTTTTGAGCCCTCCTAAGAGCTGTGAGTGCTGTTGCTGAAAGCAAAACCCTGAATCTGCCACATGAGGGTTTTTCCTGAGCTTGATTATGCGAAACAGCCTGGAGCCTACATCCAGGGTTCTGGGTTCAGTCCAGTTCTTTGTGGGTTTTTCGGGTTTTTTGTTTGTTCATTTTTAGGACAAACTGCTGACCTTACGTGTTTTCCTGTTTCTCTTATGGTTGTATCTTTGAAAACTTCAGTGATAATGAGGTCAGTATTGCTTGGAAGTATATTGTTCTGCTTTCTCCCCCTGTGAAATCTTTGTCTTGGGTTTGTAATACTGGAAGTGTTTGTTTGGAGGTTATGTCGGTGAAAGGAAAATAGTGATATCACACAGAGATAATAAACAGAAAAACTGACCTTTTACTCAGCTGGTTAGAAAACTACCTGGTTGGTTTTAATCATGACTTTAAATTGACTACGTGAAGCCTTGAAATTTGAATAATCTATATTAAACTTCCTTTTGCGCTTCTGCTGCGTAATGAATTTCTTATTTTGTTGGTTTGCAGAACTATTAAAAACATGTAGGTTTGCATTCAGTAAACATAAGTCTGGGAATAAAATTGTTCGTTCTAACTAATCGGAGGATATATCACCCACTTGTTCATACACCTAATTGGAGTCTTTAATTTTGACATTTGCTTGTGTGTCATTCCTTTTCTAATACGGTTTTCCACAGGATGATTAATTTCCTAGGTTAGATTTGTATTCAGCCGAATTTGTTTGGAAATTAGAATAAAATGAGCAGTTAAAGGTAGCTTTATTGCAGAGCTAATATGATAAATCTACTTTTTCCTCTTCTCTTTAAAGAATGCGATTAAGAAAATCTTTTCAGTTAAACAAATAATTTCACTTGCTACAATGTTTTAACTCAGTGTTTCTGCTCAGTGTAAGAACTGGTACATTTCTTGTCATGTGTGTATTTTTTTTTAGTTTGTAGGTTAAAATGGGAAAAATAAGCTTTCCTGTTTGGTTTTATTTAGTCAAAACTTTGCTGGTTCATCAGCTCTGAAAAGCTAATTATTGAACTAAATGAGTGGAGAGAACTGAAAGGGAGAAAGAAATGTGGGGTGTTATTTTTCTTGGTTTTTTGTCCTCCCTGGAAGAAAGTGCCTCTACTTTAAAGACTCATTTAGTACTTCATCAAACTCTTATTTCAGATCCTAAGCCAGTAACTTCTCCAGTTTTTTTACGAAAAGCTACCAATCCCATAGTGCAAGGATATATTGCATTCAAACAACGTTAATGGGTTATTGTGTGTTATAGGCTTAACTTAAGCAGCCTTTCTTTTAAACAGAGTGCTTCTGAAAACAGAATTTCCAGTTAGCTTCTCTGAGATGAGATTTTTGTCCACTTAGTTTTTGATGAAGGAACTGGCAATACCCAAACTATTGAGTATACTGGAATACAGACTGCATGGAATGATTTTGAGTGCCTGTAGTTTGAATGATTTTGAGTGCCTGTAGTTTGAATGATTTCAAGTACAGATAAACTGAATTTGCAAACATTGTGTAGCTTTGCAGCATTCATAATTTGTTTCATAATCTTCTTTTGAAAGTGAATTTACTCTTCTAACTTATCTTTGCAGGAAGCATTTTTATTTCAGGCCATGTTTTACAAACCTGTTAGCAGGTTACAACGTGCACTTTCTGAGCCTGCTCCTCATTTCAGAGGACATAACGTTTTGCAAGGTGCATTCTCCTTTTTCCAGACAAGCATTTGGAATACTATTCTGCCTTTAGATTCCAAAAAAACCCCCCTCCCTGTGGTTATGCATACTCTTGTGCTTGGGATCTTTTGCACAGGCTGATTTTTAAGAGTTCTTGAAGCTCTCTAAGAAGAACTTTGCTGTAATACCTAAAAAGAAATAGTATGTGAGGGTCTTACTATATAAGGACATACCTTGTCTTGTTGACGGAGACAAGTATAGGAAATGGATTAATGGAAGGTTGATGGCATTTTTTCCATGTTGAAATAAATAATTTTTAATGGGGGAAAGTAAAAGCATGTTGTAATAGCACATGTCAAGATAAAGATGATCCATTTCTGTATTATTGTTCAGTAGCCACATGACTATAAGGAAAATATCCAGATTTGCTAGTGGTAAAAAAAGAGGGAACCTAGCTCTTCCTCCCCTCCTTTTTGCACAACTGAATTCCCCCTAAAAAGCTGAGTTTTTGTCCTGCCAGCATTGCTACTTCTGACTGACACGGCGGCAACATACTATAATGTACCTATTTAGCAGAAACGGGCAGTAGGTTGTAAAGGACAGGGAAAAATCCTAAGAGCCTGAATTCTCTCCCTACCTTTCCCCATTAGTGTCAATTATTATGTTGTTTAGGCATTGTTGACACCATGGTATGCTTACTGTAGGCTCTTACTTGGGAGTCTAAATCTTCTCTACCCTAATCATCCCATTTAGACCAGGAGAGTTGTTCCTTTAAAGTGTGCTGACTTTGCTGGGGCTCCAGTTCACTACCGTCTGGAACCTGCCCACCTTGGAGGCGACAGTGCTGCCCGAGGCACTTGAATCCCTTGTAGGGTTCAGGGGAGCATCAAAGACTTTCCTAAAGACAACACAGTCTTTGGGAAAGTTTGCTGATTGTGATAAGCCAGAATTACCCAGGGCACAAAGTTAAGAAAACATAGGTTTGGGTGAAAGTTGTAGGGAAAAGTTATCCAAAACTTTGCTTTCACTTTTTTTCGTACAAATATATTGTTCTTGTGTGGTAATGGGCTTCATGAGGATGATTGACACTTGGCAGTATGCAGCTGTTTCAACCTAGATGTTGCTTTTGAGATGATCTACTGGTTTGCAGTGGTCTCCTCCTGTTCCTTAACTGCTGTTTCTTCTACTGGCAGCCACTCAGCAAGGTCACTTTTGCCAGTATTTTCAGCTGCTGCTGTGACTAAGTAGAACTGCAACGGAAGAAAAGATTTGTTTTCTTTTTCATTATTTTTTTTATTTTTATTTTTTTAAAAGGGCCTGTCAGGGGCAGGACACAAATTCCTTTATGTTGGAATCCTTCCCTGGTGACTAAAAATGGATAAGATTTATATCTTTGAGCGCTGAGATCTGTGGGAGACGGGTTCCATTAAATAGAGCTTAAATAATAAAACTAGTTTTCTTGCCTGACCGTTAGGAAAATTGAGTCGCAGCCACAAGGATATATGATGCAATATGACATTAAAAAAAATGAGTAACCAAGGGTAAGGCATTTTGTTGGCAGAACTTTTCACTTTTGCCTGACAAAAACTGCATCTTTTAAATGTTAATCCACACTGGAGAGAGAGACTTTGTTCTGTACCTGGTATACACTTCAAAGTGCTGGTGTTCACAACGCTGCCAGCTTGACAGGAAGCATGCTGTTTATTCATGTTGGCATCAGAGTAGCTGTCTGATAGGCAAAAGCCCCGGTTTGTAGATGCTGATGTCTTGATAAAAGGGACTAGTGTTAGTATGTCGTATGTGAGGTTTTGGCATAGAAATTTAAGAGTTTAGAGTTGCTCTTATGTTGTGACAACGATGACTTTGAAACTTTTGCATGCTGGTGAACTGTGTGCCTCGGTGCCGCTGCTTTTTAGCTTTGATGTGAAAGAGTTGCCATGCCCAGCCTCGGCATTCTTGGGGCACTTGGGCTTTCTCTGGCAGCCAGGGAAGCAGGTTTTGCTGCTGCGCTCTGTGACCTCTTCTCTGCCATTGGGTAGGATAGTTTACTTTTTTTTTTCTGTTTGCATTTTAGAAGTAGTTTGTTAAGCACCATCTGCTATGCACAAATGCAGCACGGGTGTGATTTTAGACTTCTGAGAGGAGTTAGTTGCAGGCCGCTAAATGCAAATAACTGAACTTTGGAAAGTGGAGAAGGAAATTAACTTCTTGTTCCTTTTGTTAGTGAGATTTGGTTTCTGTGACGGTAAAGTTTTGTCAGTCTTCCATTCCCTTCTCCACACACAATTGCAGGTGCTGGTTGTACACACGCGTGAAGTCTTCTACACCTCCTGCACTATAATTTAGTTCTCTGAAGCTGTGGGGTCAGCAGCATCAGGAGATACAAGAGTAGTTTCACATGCTTTTCTGAGGAAACAGAACAAGGAATGCACAATGTTTGTGTGGGGAACATGAGACAACGTGCTACGCTCTTATTTTCACTAAAAGAAAACAAATACAAATTTACAAATCAGGCTGACGGAGTTGGGCTTCTTCAGCCTAGAGAAGAGAAGGCTCTGGGGAGACCTTATGTATTTTCAGTACCTGAATGGGGTCTATGAGAAGGCTGGGGAGGGGCTGTTTGCAAGGGCACGCACAACAGGACAAGGGCAATGGTTTTAAACTAGAGCAGGGTAGGTTTAGATTAGACATTCGGAAGAAGTTCTTTACAATGAGGGTGGTGAGACACTGGCACAGGTTGCCCAGAGAGGTGGTGGAGGCTCCATCCCTGGAGACATTCAAGGCCAGGCTTGATGAGGCTCCGAGCAACCTGATCTAGTTGAAGATGTCCCTGCTGACTGCAGGGGGTTGGACTAGATGGCCTTTTAAAGGTCCCTTCCAACCCAACACATTCTGTGATTCTACTCTCGGGTGGCTTAAGCTAGGGGTAGCATTTAGATGGCTATAATGCTGTCCCCATGATGGGGCTGTTTGTGTAGCATGGTGGGTGTCCAGTGGCTATGGAAAGATTTTCCTGTGCTGGTTTACCTTGGAGTAAGCTCCAGATGTCGCTGACCATCTTTTAAATTACAAGGGAGCAAGCCTGTTAGTCCTTACAGGCTATGTCTGTTTTAAAAAAAAAATAAGTAGAATTGGCTTGAGTGCTTAATACAAATCAGCATAGTAAAATCTGAATTACCCTCCCTTCTTCTCCTCCCTGCTCCCAAAGTACACGTGAAGGTGGGGTACTCTGGGTCAGTGACTGTGACTGCAACTGGAAGAGAACTTTCTCACTGTTGATGCTGTCTGGCAGAGATGCAGATGAGCTCAAGCTGAGTAAATCCCAGTACTTGGCCATCAGCCCCATCTCTCTGCCTTGTGCCCCATACACTTTTCATTTTTTTTTTTTCCTCATCTGCTTCTGCCTGTTGTATTTAGACCAGGGAAAAAAATGTAGTTCTTGCAGCATGCCATGGAAGTTTATGGATATTGATGGTGTTGACAAAGTCTTTTAGATGTGGAGCTGTAAGAGATTGCTGTTCTCCCCCGTTTTTGCTGTGCCCCATAGCATTGCTCCAGCAGAGGTATCTCCTTAACTGCTATCGGATATGTCATGCAATTGAGGTGACGTATTGTACCAGGACAATTAACAGGTTCTAGCAGCAGTCCCCAAAATGGGGGGTGCATGTGCCTCGGGGAGTGTGCGAGATGATCCACTGGGGTGCAGGACAAAAATACTGGAACTTCTATTTATATTTATTTTTTCTTTAAAAAAATCAACACGCCATTAAAATTAAGCTATACTAATGTATTAGATTGACAGTGGTGCCCTTGCTCAGTCTGTATGTCTGAGGGTCCCATGTCCACAAAGTGTCTTGTGGAAAAGTGGATGTTCAACAGTGTGGAGGGGCTCACAGGGAGTCCCTCACTTGTTTGTTCACTTCCAGTATATCGCAGTTCAGGTGGGCGTAGTTAAGTGGACTTATGTATTATATTATCTAGTTCTAACTAAACTAACCCTCCTGAAATAGGCAAGTAGCTTAAAGGTTCCATCAAAAAAATTGCGGATTGCAGGTCATACTAATACCACGAGCACAAGTGAACAATAAGAAAATGTCAGAGCTGACACTACTCCTAGCATGAGCTCTTCATCAGCCACGTTACGAGGTAAAAGCAACGACAGTCCAATCGGATCTAATCAGCAATGTTTAAAGTCCTGTCATAGTCAATTCAGTACTTAAAAAAAGAAAAAAAAAATTCGTTAAACTCACTGGTAAATTTTTAGAAGCCTCTTTTGAGATTTCTTACATGAGAGCAAAACGTGAAAAACCACATACCATTAGGGAAACACTTGTACTTCCTGCCACAGCAAAATGGCTGAAAGAATTGACAGAAGACAGTATGACAAGGAATTAAAATGCATTCCTTTGGAATGCCTATAGATGACATTGCCAAAGACTTGAAGAAACAACTATTAGAACAAATTGTGTGGTGTGGGAGGTTTGCTATACAGTTGCACAAAAGTACAAATGTTTCTAATGTGTCTCAGTTTACGGAGTTTGTTCGATTCTGGTGCAATAACAAAATGCACTAAGAACTACTCAGCAGCAAAGTGTGACCCAGAAGTGCATGAAGAAGCGCACAAAGTGCTGTAGGATGCCATCAATGGGGTTAACTTTATAAACACAAGACTTTTAAATAGAATCTTTACAGTACTTTGTCATGAGGTTGGGATTGACCATGAAAATCTCTTCTAACATACCAAAGCTCCCTGGTTGTCTCATGGAAAAGTGCTTAAAAAGTTGTCAGACTTAAGGATGAGTTATGCCTTTTTCCTTTTACAAAAATTCGAGTGTTCTGAATTTGCTGGCCTTTCCTGTGATAAGAAGTGACTGTCAGCAGCATGCTACCTAACAGGTACTTTTGGAAAAATAAATATATAATAAAGACATTGTAAAGCAATGTGTGTATATAACTACATACATATGTTGAGTGTGCATGCTCAATAATTTTTTTTTTTTTTAATCATGTATGATCAAAAAATGTTTGGAGACCACTGTGTTACAGGTTAAACCTAAGGTTCAGAGGTGTGTCATGAAGCTTGAGAGCAGACTGCTGATAGGCAGCAGGCTTTGGTATGCTCAGGAAAATGAGCATCTCTGGATTAGGGTTGCTCATTTCTGCAGTAAGATATGCAGTGTGATGCGGAGCCTACACAGCATTGATCAAGGGTAGGTGACTGAGCATCTCAGGGAAGTGCTTGCCACCTTCTGCCTTCACAGCCACTCAATCAAAAAGCTGTCCTAGTTTTAATGGTCAGCTTTAGCTGTAGTTCCAAGACTAGCCAGGAGTTCTTCATCTCAAAATAACTGGAGTAACATGGCTAGCATTGGTTTACTGCTTTTAGAGGGAAGGCTGGGAGTAGGGGTCTTGAGTTCTGCTTTGATGCAACTAAGCAGCCTTGCACAAGGTACGTGTATTTTCAGGCTTCATTCCCGGATTATGCACAAAAAGGTCTTCAGATAATTTTATTTAGGGTTGTGGGGATTTTTTGCCTTTCTTTGAGAGTTTTACATGAAAAATACCTTAAGATTATAACAGATTCCTGTGAATAAACAATAATCTTGTATAATAGGAAGCAATGTTGAAATAAGTTTGTGCAGCTTCCTTGGGAAACAAAGCTCTCTTCCTCCACACCTTTCATGAGGTGCAGCATGAATGAATGTATTCAAAGGCTTCCAGGCCTTCCTTTCCCCTCTTCTATTTGCATTGCAAATAAATGCTGCTGAAAAATCATAGCTTAATTGCTGGGGAGATGAGTGTCAAAACCCATGATGTGAATTACTTAAACTGCTGTGAATTGTGGCAGAAATAATGTGTAGTGCTGCGTCTTGCCTCTGTCAGCCTAATCCCAACTGCTGCTTTGGCTTGTTGAGGTTCGGGCTCTTTTGCTTTCCAAGGCTCCGTAAGAGGTTGGTTGAGGGCTGTACTCTCGAGTTCAGACCTTAGCTGGCAGGGCAGGCTGGTCATAATGCCATTTCTGAAATGGCTTGGTTGTGCTTTTGAATTTTGTCTTTGAAAAATGTTTAGTGTTCTGCTGAACTCGGTCAGCATGCGTGTGTGTATGTTTGAAGACCTAGTCTTAAAAATAGTCTTGTTTCAATGCAAATAGATTTTCTAGAGCCGCCCTTCTGAACGAGGCTGAAGCCTGCATGCTAGGAAGGAAGTGCACCCTCCCCTTGGGAAAAGCCACCCGGAATGACCTGGCGTTTGCCACAGAGCGAGGACGTGCGCACAACCAGCTTCCCTGCAGCGGTTGCCACACAATGCGTTCACACCTGGCCTACCTCAAGGCAAACGACTTATCTTCCCGTAGCCTTGCGTGTGCTTAGCGCAGCAGCAGGCTGGCCTGTGGCCGGCACGGCCCGTCTGTGTGGCACGGGAGCATCGGTGCTGTCGCCTGGCTCTGCCGGCTGGGGATGGTGCTCTTGGCAGGCCTTGAATCATAGAATCATAGAATCGGTGAGGTTGGAAGGGACCTTTAAGATCATCAAGTCCAACCATTAACCNCAGGCCAGGATGCTGTTGGCCTTCTTGCCCACCTGGGCACACTGCTGGCTCATATCCAGCCGGCTGCCCACCAACACCTCCAGGTCCCTTTCTGCTGGGCAGCTTTCCAGCCACTCCGCCCCGAGCCTGTAGCGCTGGAAGTTCCACCCTAAGCTGTCTTTCTGCTGCAAGATGCCATAGCTGTGTTCAGCACGGGTGTAGCACCAGGGCACAATACAAGAGGCAGGCTTCGCAATCCCTGTGCTGCTGTTTTTCTTCTTTGATTCCTTCTTGAGGTTGACAGGTAGCTCTGATGCTTCTGGGCTATGGGGTTTTAGCAGCTGCAGGCTAACGCCGTTGGTGCAAGTAGTGTGCTGCTGCTGACCCCGAATCCTTGCACCTATGAACCCACCATTCCCAGCTGTGTTGTGTAAATTCATCCAAATACAGGAGGCTGGAAGCCTGTGTAAGAAGGAAAATGAAGAGAACCCATGAGTGGATTGCTGTATTCCTCCTACTCAGAAGGAGGAATGCTGCTATTTGGAGAACTATTTTATGAATTGGAGGACAAGAAGAATGTCACCTTAGCCTCCTTTTCTCCGTAGTGGTTGTGCAGTTTCCATCTATGCACTGAGGCTTTCAAGATCAGGCTGGGTAATGCCCTGCTTTGAGCAGAAAGCTGAACCATGGACCTTCTGGGATCCCTTCCAACGTGAATTTTCATCTCACTCACGTTGCTGAGAATCTGATACCGCATGTCAATGTGCACATGTATGTTCCAGTTCTGGTAATAACGTCACCCCATAGCACTGGAGCTATGTGTTACGATGTCCTCCCTTGTCAAGGACTGAGTAAGATAAAAGTGGAAATAAGCCTTCATAAAATCACCCCTTTGAGGTTTTCATAAGTGGTAGCAGTGCATTTCAGCTCTAGGTAGAAATTGGTTCAGTGACACCTCTTAAAAAACTTATGGGTTTGGGTTTTTTCTGACATAAATGCAGATTACATTTAGAAGGGGAGAAGAAGGGGCAAAGATTATAGAGAGATCAAGAGCCAAAGACAAATCTTCGTGAGAACCAGAGAAGGTGAATGGAAGCCTTATCTTTATGCAGAAAAGCAGTGTTTCTATACATGGAAACTTACTCGCCTCTGAAGCGAGTAGAAAGAGTTTGTTCTTTTAAAAAGGACAATCTGGAAGCTTGTCTCTCTTTAAATCTTGATCTTGGGGCATACTCTATTAGAAATCTGTATCTTCACTATATAAAATGTTATTATGATATATATGTATGTATATATATATTTACATTTGGGCATCCAATTCATATGAGATAAGTTATAAATTGTTATTATCTTACAATAACTGGTTGTGAAGAATACCCGAGTCTCTTTACCTTAACCAGCTACCAAGAGTAGCATATGGCTTTATGCTTTACTTGGAAGCTAATTCTGTCTTAGCAAGAGCTACATTTTTCTTGCTAAATCCACGGTGGAAGTAGCATGCACTTCTGTGGCTTTCTGACACTTTTGGGGAACTGAGTTGAGTTTAAAATGTATGTTGTGCTGCAAAATTTTTCCTGTGCTGATAACGAGGGGATGGAGAAGAATTAGTGGGATTTGTGCTTTCAGGACTGGAGACCTTGTAAGCAGCCTTGTCTAACTGCAGTTTAAGCAAATCTGTAATTGTTGGGGCTTGGCATTGTGAGAACCGCATTGGTGACTGTAAGAGTAGGGAACTTTTATTGTTATTGTTCTGTTCTTCACTTTGTCTACTGGATTTGCAATCTGCTTGCTCTAATTTTTCTTTTCATTGCGTTTCTGTGGTAGGGAAGAATAGCTCAGTTTAGATTCTGTAGAAGATTTTACACTCTGATGACATCAGGTCAGCGCATGTGGCATTAGCAGAAAGAACCATGACTAATGTCACATCATGTGGATCATTTTTCCTTCTTGCCCTTTACAAGTAGAAAAATGTGTGCAATGTAGCATAGTATCTGTTTTAATTCGCTGTATATTGCACTCTACTTGCTGTGGCAAGAAACCTTTTTGGAGATGCTCATCCCCCTGTCTCTCATCAGCCCTAGCTCTGTTTTTCTGACCGCGTGGACAGGCATGTTTGTTGTCAGTGCTTGGTGCTGGCAAAAGCTGCTTGTTTTCCTCCCCTGTGTCAGAGCTTAGAGACAGTAGCTCCTTGCAGTGGGCTGCAGCATGTATGTAAATGGCTTTTTATCAGCCTGTTCTCTCTGTGTGACATCTCCCACGATAACCACCCCCATACAGACTGTGCTGGGATGGCTCTTGCAGTTTGATTAAATGCTGCATGTGTATTAATGCCAGTGGATTGTACTGGATTTCTTTCAGGGCCCTCAGCCCCACTTTGCACTTAAGGGGATGGTGAATCTGAAATGCAACACTTAAAATTTATTTTCAATTAAGGGGAATGACTAGAAATTCAGAGGAAGATAAAACTGAGACTGAACTAAGAAGATTTGTAGGCTGATTGTTCTGGCTTCAGCAGTGGATGGTTTCTTTTTATGTATAGAGAGTTAACATCCTCTTTTCCTTTTCATTACATAGCAACAGGGTTAGGAAATAGAAGCTTTGAAATAATAGGAAAACAACACGTGATCTAAAGCCAGAGACTTCATAGATGGCCTAGAAGACAAAATCTGTTATATGTGTGATGTTGTACAAAGTATATGTCAGTAGAAAGGAGACAACACAGAATAGGCATTAGTCAAAAGCAGCAAAACAGTCATCATCCCTGTCCCCTATACACGGTCAGTTTGGAGTAAATCCACTCCCCCTGCTCTACTCTGGTCAGGATTTTCAATGGTGAAAGGTCTAATGCGTGTTCCTCCAAGATGTAAGTCCTTGAGGGAATGTGCCGTGCACTTCTGACTTAGAAGAGGGCAGAAGGAGTGGGGAGCCACCTCCTGAGCTTACACCAGTGGGACGTCTTCTCATCTTAACCCACTGAACTTACTGCTCACGTCTGGCTCAAACGTAAGATGTGAGATAGGAGAACTCCTAGCAGAGTAACCAAGGGGACAAAACAGAAATGTTGACCACGAGAAGTAAACAAAGCTGAGACTGCCTAGGAACCTCAGACTCCTCCAACGTGAGCACTCATTCTGTGTCATTCATCACGGGGGAACCTGGCTCCCCATTGCTGCCTCACAGCGGTTTGTTGCCAGACTCCTGAAACAAGCTGTGCTGAGGTGCCGTGTTTCCCGGGATTGCGGGAGCCCAGGAAAGTGTGGCTGTTGGTATGTGTGGTGGCTCCTCACATGGAGAAGGATCTTTTGCCATATGCTGCAGCAGTCTAAATTGCTTCCTTCTAGGAGGAGGCTGTTCAGACAGCTGAACTCTTTCTTCTTTCATCACCTCTGTGGATCTGTGTCAGGAACACTAGGATTTTTTGTTACATCTTACATGTTTTTCACTGGTATTAAGGAATGGTGTTATATATAAAATCTATTGGGAAGCGTGTGCTGAACTTTTACAACCTGTGTTGGGCTAGTGGGCACCAGTGCAGTTGTGTTTGGTATAGACGACGTGAGTTTTCAAATAGTGATGTATTGTAGAGATCCAGTGTGGCATAAGAACCTACACTGATCAGTGTAAAATAGGTATGTGATTGTGTAGCCTCTCCAAATAGATTTAGAGAGATAAAGATGTCATAATGTGATGGCAGACAAGGATCTGATCGTAAAAGATTTTCATGTTGGGACAATAGCTGTGGGTCTTCAATTAACATGCTTTTTGTGGGCTTGGATGATGATACAAGAAAGAGTTTTAGTAGTACAAAACTGAGGGTTTTTTCCTTTCTTTGGAAAAAAGGGTGATCTTGTGGTTAAGAGTCTCTTGTGCCTTGCCAAGAGCTTGCTGTGTGTCCATGTGCAATTTGCATGTGCTCAGATTTTCCAAGAGGCCTCAGATTTTCCGACTTTGTTTTGGTATCATTTTCCAGTTTATTTTTTTCCCCCTCAAAACTGCTGCTTATTGAAGGCATCACTTGGAATAGCGGATGCTTAGAAATTCTCAAATCCAGTGCCAGGGTGTTTCTGAAACAGCGCTTGCATTGAAGCACCCAAAATCTATAACTGCCTTTGGAAATATAGGCCTTAATTGCTCTGCTTGCTCATCCCTACCAGAGGGATGTTTGTCCTTTCTTCATAAAGTGTTTGAAAGGCACTGTAGGAGCGTGCAGTGGCACCGTGTGTTAGAGCAGCATGAGAAAAATGCCTTGCATGTGTAGGAATTATATTTTCCTGGGGGTCTTTTCCTGAAAGTCACTAAAACAAGGGGGAAACCCACCTATGGAAAAACTTTCCTGTCAGCTGGTAAATGAAGGACTAACGTGGCCATAGGGCTATCGGTGAGTTCCAGTTAAAGGTGGTGTTGCCATTTTGCAGGTCTGTCACTGGAGCGCTCAACCAACTCCATTGCCTCGCGTGCTCGGCTGTGTGAAAGGGAGCAGGAAGCCATGGCTTGTTTTGAGACAGCGTGTGTCGTTGCCCAGGTATACTTGCAGGATCTTGAAAAGGTAAGAAAAAAGGTGCTCAGGGTGTTACCTGGTGACCCGGGTGGAATTTCCAGGGGTTTGAGAGCAAAAATGGTGGGGAAATGCCAAGTGATCGTAGACAATATGGAGTATGAGAACAAGTTAGAAGGAGTGAGATGTCTCATTATAAGCAGTTGCAAAACAATGGTTTAGCTGGGCCCTGCCTGTTTCCTCTGAGAACGAGGGCTGGAAACCAGTTTTGCCTGTGGTAAAGCACTGAATGCTTCAAATATGCTCAGGTTGTATCTCACAATTAGCTCTTACTAAAGAGGGACTACAAAGTTTGCATAGCAAGTGCCAGCATGAGGGAACCTAAGACATTTTACATACCTGCCATGTAAATGATACGCTGTAGTGGATATTGAGATCCCTAGCAAGTTCACAGTAACCTTTTTGGGTCAGCCATAGCAGTTTAACTGCCAGTGCTTCTCCTTCTCCAAGTGAAACTGGAGGAACCTAGATCATTGGTAGTGAG
The DNA here is from genome assembly GCA_013400135.1 of Rhinoptilus africanus. NCBI lineage: Eukaryota > Metazoa > Chordata > Aves > Charadriiformes > Glareolidae > Rhinoptilus > Rhinoptilus africanus. Next base: position 601,221 of record VXBO01001262.1, on the reverse strand, counting down.
TGGCTGGCTGGGATGCCGAGTAAGGTAAGTGCTGTGAGCCCTCCACTGAGCTGTGATATGTGCCACTGATCTGCTGGGCAGATGCTTAGTGGTCTCTGTCTCTGTAATTTTGCCTAGCTGAGTTTAACAGGGCACACCATGTGCTTCTGTGCCCTTCCTTTGCCACACGTTATGCTTGACACCAGCACCGCTGATGGCAACGCATGTTACCTGCTCTTGTGTAACTTCACAGCCTTTGACCGTCTGACCAGATGTTTCTGCCCTTGTCAGCAGCAAAGGTGTGTCTGTTCCAGGTTTTGTTTTTAATTGCATTAAAACAAGAAAAAAAAATAGCTTAGTGCATAGATAAAAATTCGTTAATAAAGCAAGCTAACAAGTTGTCCGGTCTATCTGTTTGGAGGAAAAAAGCTGAATGGCTTTTTTATTTAAAATTAAGTACTGTCCTTCCCCTGTGTAAGGATGAGTACCTGCCAGTACTGGGGAATGTAAATGTTTTTACTGACAGCTTGTGTCTGCAAAGAAGGGAAGGAGTTTGAACTGTAATTCATTCCTCTTCTGCACACAGAGACAAGGACGCAGGATTATNTTCCAACCCTACCATTCTATGATTACTGATAGATGTACTTGAAGTCCATAGGCCTTCTCCAGTCCTGGATGTAAAACCCAGCTTTGGAGAGTCCACACAGGGCAACTTTCATCAATGAAAACTGTTTGTTACCAGTATGGAAGCAAAAGCAAGAAGGGTTTGATAGGAGAAACAGAGGAAAGGCTAAGATTCTTCCATCAGGACTCCTTACTAATTCTTAACAACCACTTATGTTATGCTAAGGTAGACCTACCTATTCAAACATTGCATTAATATCTTTGTGAAAGATGCTGAATCTGTGTGGTTGGAGTAGGGCTTCTGAAGCCCTTGGTATTAATGTGTAGCTTTCTACTTACTTTATTAAAGGTTGGAAAGTAATAAGGGGTGGTGTTTCAAAACTCATATTGCATGTAGAATGTTTCACGGAAGTCACAGTATTTATTTATTTATTATTCATTATTTATTTTAAAGCTGACTTTGAAAGGTTTTTGAATAGCTAATGAAGGTAAGTTTTCGAGTAGTCTGAGGAGGAAGCTGATGGCAGAAGCTAACATGTTGTTGTTGGAGATGTCTCTGGCTCATGAGGAACTGGCTAGTTCAAACAGTTTTCTGTAATCCCAGATATTTCTTTCCTCCCCTCACAGACCTTAAACAACACACATTCAAGGAGTATCAAGGGCAGCAACTTGACTTACTCTGAGTTTGAACTTTCCTACTTCCTGGAAGCAGCTCTGCAGAGTGCCTATGTGACTCATTTAAAGAAGGGGTAGGTGGATGCAGATGTTAATAAAAATAGATAATGTTGCATGTTTTGTCTCAGAACAGATGAAGTCTTATTTCTTTGTATGTGTTCTGTTGTGACTCTTTTGCTGCTGGCTCACTTCAAGTCTCCTCAGTGTCCTTTACCCCCTTCTATTTGTCTCTCTCTGTCTCTCTGAAGAGTCCTAAGCCTTGTTTTTCCAGACCCACAAGTAGGATGGAATAGAACAATTTCGTTGTCCTGACTCAGCGCTGTTCCCTGTGGAGATGAGGGAGTTTGACAGTAAAGAGAGGGTGGAATTTACACCACTATGTGCTTTTAAAATGTTCAACCACAGGGCCTCATTTAGAGCTCAGTGAAGTCTTAAGGGTAGTTTCTGTCATTTGTTTGTTTATTTAAAGTCTTAAATGTCCCGATCGATATCCCAAGCCTGTATAGTTGTACTAGAGAGACTGCATGCGGGAGCAGTGCTGCTCCAGGGTATTTATCGTGCCTCTGAAATACAGCTCTCAGTGAACCTTCCAAGGGCAAGAGGAGTTGGTATCTGCAAGCCAACAGTGAATTTCACCTGAGGAAAACCTTCTCAAGAACAATAAAAAAGACATTGTAAATGCCCACTTCCAAAGGCCATCAGTGAGGGCACACTGTTCCCTAAAACAGGCCATGCCTTCAAAACATAATCAACTCTGAGCTGATGGAGACATTGCTGTGTAGGGGGAGAGTGTCTCTTTATGATGTGTAAACAGTACTTGTTCCCTCATCCTGTTCTTGCGCCGTATTGTCCCATTTGTTCTCAAAGAATCAGACACTGAATTTCTCACTGCTCTGTGAGGTATTGCTGGTCATAGCTTTATAAACTTTTTAAAGCAAACCATCCTCGAAGTATTTCATTTTGGCTGCTTTTTTTACCTTCACACCCTGCCAAAGATATTGTCTCTCATTTTCTTCACTCCTCCTCCTTTTCCTGCTGAGTAAAACAGAGAAGAAAGCAGAAAATGAGAGGTAGATTGAAAGGAAGAAAACTAGGGAAAAAAATCCCAGCAAAAGGTCAGTTTAAAGGCTTATGTAGAAAATTGGTACCGTTTTTTGACTCTGAAAGAGGAGGGGTTGCTCCTGTTTAGGGCTTTTGTGATAGTTTTTTATATCCCCCAAGAATGACTTTAAATGCAGCTGTGAATAGCCTCTATGTTCCATGTCCTTTCGTTAAAAGCTTGCATATACAGTGAAGCTGTACCTCATAAGCATATCCATGAGAGGTGCCTTCAGGTAAGCCTTGTTTAACCCAGAGACTTACAAATACACCAAGCCCGAATGTTGTGAAATGACCCCTTTAGGCAGGTGAGTACAAGTTTAAGTGTAAAGAAACTTATAAGGTGTAACGTAGGCTCAGTGTCACCTTGGCAGTAGAGGACAGGTTTTCCTGGATGAGGTGGTGGTTGACCAGCTGTGGCACAGCGTATGCTTTCCTAGCCTTTTGCCATTGTCACGGCGAACAAAAAGCTCCAGTCTTGTCAGTAAGCTCATTAACTATGTAACAAAATAAAATCTCATTTAGAACATACAGCCCCGATGTCCTCTAGGCGCCTTTTGAATATCAAACTCACTCATGTACATTTTATTCAACAATGTTTTAAATTCAGTTTTCATCCGTTCGGTATATCCAGTGGGTTGTTTTAGCTATTACTGTGGGCCCTGCTTGCTCCCTTCCCAAGTTATTTTAATGACGGCCTTAAAAAAAAAAAAAAACAACCAAAAAACCCACAACACAAAGCAACCCACAAAAACCCCTACAGGAAAACAATATGGAATCAAAATACATTTTGCAGTGCTTTGATTAGAAGCTGAATTGCTGCAATAGCAGCAAAATGTGGTGCGTAGCTGTCTCCTGATGAAAGAACATCCCAGTCAGTGCGATGGAGCTCCTGTGGCTGGCTGGGGAGAGGAGCCCCACATGCTCCTCGCCTCCCCCAGTGCGAGTGAGAAACACCAGCCAGGGAAATGAAAGGTCTGATGGGGGAGAAAGGAAGCCGGTGGGACTCCCCAGCTTGTCTCTGCCCCCCTCCCAGCCCCCGGCGGTACTGATGTGCGCTTTCTGCCACCAGAGGGCATAAGCAGCATTGGGATACATTAACCAAGGAGGAGGGAAGTGGGAAGAAGCTTTTTTGGATGCTTCATGTGTCTCATAAATTTCTCCACCCGATATTGAACAGCTCAAAGAAACCCTTTTGTTCTCCTTATTGCTTCCAGTGTGTTAAGGTAGGAGATAAGCCTTGGATGATGAATGCTCAAGCTGTCAGGGGGGTAGGTCCTATCAGGTGGGATGTCCTTCCCCAGCGGCACATGCGTACAAAAGAAATGGTGAGTGCTTTATTCTTGTATCACCAGGTAGAAGAGCTGAGGGATATCAGTGATGTTGTCATGCTTTTGTTCCTGCTGGCAGGAACAGGCATGTTCCTCTTGGAGCATGATCAGGGATCTCCTTTTCTCTTGCAGCGTGCAGGGAAAGACAGCACCAGTACAAAAGAAAGGTCCAGTCTCCCTTTCAGATGTTGACCCAGCAAGTTTTGCAGCTGTGCAAGACTTGTGCAGATGCTTTTAATAAGAGGTTTACTTAAAAATATTGTTGAAGACACGTTTCGTACAGTTGTTTGTCCTGCTGCATCCCAAGAAAGCTTTCTTTTAGTCTTTCAGTGAGCAATGTTGATGCTGTGGATGCAGAATATAAGCAGGCAGATGCTGTCGTACTTTAGGAGGTGGCCAGTTGTCTTTCATGTTAGCATCTGCACTGGGTTTTTGGGTTTTTTTTTCGGATGTGGGAAGATTACGTTCATTTCTTACCGCCTTTCCTTTTAGAGTATTGAACAGGTATTAGCACTTTGTACTGTTATGAGGGCTTTGGCCAAGATGGTTTGGGTATTTTCTTCAGGCAAACAGGCTTCACCTGTGTGAAGTAATGCTTATATGTATGCTGCTCTCTCACTGGCAGTTGAAGTATGCGTGGAGTTTCACAGGCAAGACAAAGTCAGAGCTTTTTAGAGGATGTGGTTGGATTCATAAACTCTAGATGGGATACTTTTGAAGAAAATTAATTTCTGAAAAATAAATACTCCTAGAAATCAGATTTCCTTATGATCCCTTAAGTTAGGACCTAAATTGCTTTGGAAAACCCTGATGAAAATGCCTAGTAGGGGAAGCTTACACAATTCTTTCTCTTCCCTTCTCCTGTCAGCTTTCTAGAATGCTCAGTTTCCTTTTTGAAATTTTGTAGGCTTCTGTTGCAAGGGCACTCTGAGAGTAACTTCATGTGTATGTTGTTTCATAGCAGAATCTAATGTACAAAGGCGGGTAGGACAGTCTCTGCTGGTCTGTTAATCTCTTCTGAGGAATTTATGTGGGCTTTCTCCTCATTTATCTCCTGCTCAGTCCTCACAGTCTTGCATCTTATCCAGAACACCAGGACACTGTCAACTGGATGGGTCTAGATAAGTGGTAAGCTTTTGGTTTGTACTGGGTTTTTTTGAGTGCCCCAATTCTGTTAGACAGGCTGCCACTAGGAAACTCGGATGTGCTTTATTGTAGTTACTTGTTTTGTATCTTCATTCATAGGAATCTGAGGCTTACTTCTTCAGGTGTGTTTTGGTCCTATGCTTGAACAGTTGTTTAAGGAGAGAGTATAAACTTTTAGAAACCTGGGCGAGATGCAAACATGCAAAAGGAGGTAGGCAGAGGCAATAGTGTTGCTGCTGTTTGTGTGCTCCAGCTACTGCTTTCCCCTGGAGGGGTGCCTCTGCAAGCTGACAGGTAGTCATCTCAAGATGGTCTCTTCCATCTGTTAGCGGCTAACAGTTTTAACAGTTAATGAGGAAGGATAAGAACATGACCTTCTGGTTCCCATGTTGTTGGGGGACTGTGTTTGCAGACCTCAGTGGCCACTGTCCACTCTTCGTTCATTATCAATATTTTTCCCAGCAATTTGCATAGAAGACAGTGCATGTCTTTTATTTTCTTGTATGTTTAAATTTGGTGTAGAGTTAATCAAACCAATGTGACATACATGTAATACAACTGCTTTGATTCATGGACTGGTGATTACCCTGTATTAACCTGGTACCTGTGCAAACAAAACAGATTTTCATGCCAAGCTGGACTGACGGGACTCAAAGTGCTCTCTGTCACAGTTTGTGCCCGTGATTTTCTGTGTTCCTCTTTATTAGATCAGCTATAATTGAATCCTAAAACACATTTAATAATTTCTTTTTAAATGCCTCTCTTGCCACTTTTGTGGCTAAAACCAAAGCAGTTAAATGACCATGTGCTTTTCTCTTCCTTTTCTGACTCATTTCTTTTTCTGGCATCTTAGCAGTGCAGTAGGGGCCTATGGACTCTTCCAACTCATTTAATTTCTATGATCTGATGTTCACTTACGATGCTATGGCTTGAGGCAACAGTACCTGGTATTTCTAGATAGTCTTCTGTCCTCGAGATTGCTTAGTTTCTGATCTAGACAAGATCAAATGGATTCACCATGGATTGCCAGAGGCTTTGTTTGCATCCTCATTCACTCATCTGCATACACTGAGTTCTATTCAAATACATACTTTTCTTTTTGTTAACTTCTTTGGGTCCTAATTTAAAAAAAAATAAATCTCTGCAAGTGTATGCTTAGTATACGAAGGACATCTATTAATAGAACAGTAAGTTCGTTATCATTATGAGTAGAGCAATTCATATAAAACGAGCAGACGGGTAAGTAGACCAGCCTGGCTAAATAGAGAGCTTTGGCTGGAGCTCAGGAAAAAAAGGAAAGTTTATGATCTTTGGAAAAGGGGGTTGGCTACTTATGAAAAATACCAAGATGTAATGAAGCTATGCAGGGTGAAAATTAGAAAGGCCAAAGCTCAAGCAGAATTC